>MU931145.1:0-34361 GCA_036418165.1 Cooperia oncophora
AAATATCCGAGTTATATTCATGCGCAGATACAAATGGAAGCGAAAACAGCGAAATCAAAAAAAAATGCAAAAAGTCACGACGCAAGGAACCGAACCATCAACCCCTCCCTCGCTTTCCGATTGCGAGAACCTACGCTCTATACCCGCTAGGCCATCCGATGCTCGACTGTGCGCACCGCTCTTATCGTTGATGAAACCATGCAAGAAGCCGTTCACCCCTTGAGCACGTGACCCAAGTTGGAAGCTCACTTGCGGCGATTTTTCGCTTCGATTCAAATAGCCCCTTTATAAGGACCCCCCCCCACTCAGCTACTGTCGAAGCTGTAACGCGACCCCTAGCCAACGGAGCAGAGTTCCAAGAGATTTCATTTTCAGCAACTCGTTTTTTAGCCTTCCTGGAAGCGCGCAGCGAAAATGAAGCACACTTTTCAGGTCCTTGCATGAGCCCCTACAATATGCAAAAACCGTTTTCGAAAAGCGCACCACGCCCTGAACGACCTCCCTGTTAGTGACTTCTATCTGGAAAAACAGTCCAAGGAGGCCACCTGCCTTGGATTTGGACCTACTGTGTTCCTTGATTAAAACCAATACGTACAAATCAACTTGCTATCTAGTCCTTACACTTGACTGGTCCCAAAAGCACAAATGAGAAAGGCCTCGCTTCCTTAGAAAAGTTCTGAAGTTCGGTCAAAATTTTTCTCATGAGTTGACCAGTACTCCAAGGGAGCACATGTGGGTACTGTCTACAACTTCTCTCCCGCTTCCGCTGTACGGGCTGGTTGAACAGCACTGTAACTGGATATGGAGTGGGTGCCTCTAGATGAATCACTCCTGGGAGCGCCAGCGGCTAGATCCCCCAAAAAGGGCAGAACCGATCGCGCAATCCTATCAGTAGGGCGGTGAGACTGTGTACGTGGTGGGGTTTCTTTCACCCTTCCCATAACGGAATTTCTTCTTCTCAGCGCTGTGGTAACCTACGAACCCTATTGTAGTTGTATATCAACTGGCAAAGGGGGGGGGGATGGGTAAAATCGCTGAAACATTTGGCACAAAACCGAGCAACGGCTCACTTCGGCTTGGTGGTGGCACCAGATGGTACTCATCTGAACTCTTACATGTCACATTGTGTAGACCTGTAGATTTATATGAAGAGAGTGTCTCGAACGAGTTAGCAGCTTCACAGCAGTTTACAGGTCGACCAAAGTGAGACTTGTTAGTTAACATGAACGAACAAAAGGAACTAGCGAAAACACAGAAGGCCCCCCAAGCCGAACAGCGCCTAGAGATCATGATTTGTCTCGAGAAATCTACGACAGCGCAAGGAAATTGAGATCTAGATGGAACCCGAGTAAATAACTTATGAGATCGTCATACTACATTTGAGCAACTCTAAGGCCTCAGCAGACGGGCAGAAAGGAACAAAATGGCAGAGATCTCATCCCCCATCCTGCTTTGCTATGGGCACACAGGACAGGTCTGAGAGACGAATGAGGCAGGAATCAGGGTATGAGGTCTTCGCCCATTCAATCATCGTACTTGGGCGTTGAAGCCGTGCGAATGGTCTGAGCAGGGTTTGACCAGCCCAATAACTACTAATCAAACGCAAAAGTGATGAAATTATATCGAACGAAGAAGCGACACTGAAGACAGAAGGGAGATCCACGCTCGCCAGAAGAACTCGACACCCGTTGTCAATGCGATTGGACAGCGCTATACATCACCGCTAGACAGCAACCTCCAATCAGTACCTTGCTCAGGCACTTGAAAAGAGACTTCATAGTGAGCTTTATATAGCATACAATTAGGCAAATTTACCTCCTTGTTTATGATTCTCTTTACCTTCAGGAACCGTGGCACTGGAATTGTCTTTTTGTTCGACTGTTACAGGTTTATTCCATATTCTAAAAAAAAATATTGAGGTAATGTTTCCTTAAGGAAAGAAAATATTGGCGAAATGGCAAAAAGGCCCACAAGAAAAATCTGCCCTACTTCGTTTTCCAGATCCACTCATCGGTTGCGTTCGTCTGTTTTGCTTCAGGCAAGCCAATATTACAGGCTTATCGAGTAACCTGTTAACATGGCTAACTATTTCTTGAAAGTTCGAAGACGGCCATGAAACTGAAGATTTGGAACTGGCAAAGCAGCCTCCATTCAGTTCATTTGCTATAATGTGCGGACTCTTTTCTTTTGCCCTCCACCACGCTTGTGCCCAGACAAACCTATGAATGATCTGAGGCGGAGGATCAGAAACTACCCCGAAAGTGCTGCAGTGGTATTGCAGAAATCTAGGAAGCAAAGAACTCACAATACCCTGTTTGACCGCTCCTTCACAACTTTCTGTTCCTTTGTTCTTTCGCTGGTGGATAAGTCAGTGCCACGCCTTTCTGCAGTGGAGAAGGTGGGTGGGGAGGTGGCTAAAAAAACAATTGCTCATTCAATCATATCCAATAATATTACAGACAGAGCTCTCGCGTTATCCTTCAAAGAACAATCAAGTCAAAAAATCCGCTTTCAGAAGAGAAAATTGAAAAAAAGGAAACGGGAAGAACCCTGCGAACACTCACGCGCGAAGTTCGGCTAACTTATGGTCGAATGAGTCTTCGATCGTGTTCCGATATGTTGGGAAGTGCTGCTTGAAATATCACTGATTAAATCACGGAATGCCCCGCAACAATAAAACGCAGAACAACTTTGGCAGTACGGTAGTTGGGTGGATTGAGGGCACCCATCTGCGTGCACCCAACTGCGTCACCTTTTCTGCTCATTTACACCTCGATCGTCTTTCCCCTAAGCTGATCCTGGACGACCAGAGTGGGCGCATCCCAATCGCGTCCCTGCCCAACTACCTTTGAACCGCAGTTTTTAGCAAAAGTCGTGAAACGTGAAACCATTTTAAACGATCATGTTAATTATTGATAGTCGAAAATTACCTTCGAATATGATTTTAGCTTGAGCTCATCAAATTTGACATTCTGAGTATTGACTTTCCCCCGTACACGTTGAGGATCTTTCTCAGCAACAGGTTTTTCTCTGAGGTTGTTGTTCCCGTGCCACCTGGATATCAGTATCTAGGCTGGTAGCAACCAATTCCTACAACATCAGCTGTCAAGACAGTATTATAAAGGTACCGAAAGGGCCAAGAAAAGTGACTAGGTTACTTACACCCTTTATCACCGTTGACATCAGTTCCTGCTCGTTTTGTATAGCTATAAGTGAAGACAAAATTATCAAAAGAAAGTGTTTATGACTTAGCAAAGTGACAAACATACCCTGGAGTCGATCCTCCAGATCGAGTTTCTCAGAGTGCAGCTCGTCAATTTCTTGCTGCAGACGACATCGCTAGAGAAATATGGTTGAATTTAGGACTTAGAAGACGCGGATTACGGTGTCTGCGCCCTCTCAGGGTTGAGCACGGGGAGGGGAAAGTATCGCTATCTCTGTGAGAACACAAATCAGTAGGAAAGCCGTGTGGTACCTCTTACTCAACCACGTTAGAACCGAATAAAGAAGCAAGATTACTTACTTCATCATTGCACGCAGAGATGCTCGCTCCGAGCTTTTCTGTCCTCTTTTTGAATAGCTCTAAGTTCTCGCGAAGTGTGTTGTTCTCCGATTTGAGATCTTCAAGCTGCGACTTCATCAACGAATCGCTGCAAGAGTTTCACTCTTTAGCCATTTAAATGTTGGGAAAAGGATTGGCACGTATAAACTAACATCCTTAGAAGCTCCTGTCTTTCCTTCACCCACTGTTCAGCCTGCTCTTTTTGCAGTTCATAGATGTTCTTTATCGCAAATTCCTTTTCGCAGATGATCTGTGATAATCTATTATTCTCCATCTCCAAACGCAACATTTCATTTGCTTCAAATGGTTCCCCATACTCTACAACTTCCTGGAAACGACAAAATAATGCGCAATGTTGCCTCTTAGTGAATGTCCAATGACTATGTGTTAATCAATATGTTTATTTTACATACCCTGTTATTTAGTGCATCGAACTCGTTCAGAACCGGTTCCACTGCTCGACGATTTCGGCTGGACTGATCGGCCAGTTGCCCGAATGTAGTCCTGCGGCGTTCATTCTTTCGATGTGAAGTTTTACAGGTGTCTTCGAATTTTCGAGGCTGAAAAAAATCATCTTACTTTTGGCTTCACATAACGGAGAATTCGGATAGTTTCAAAGTTTCGCAGAACCCCAGTATTAGCAGTCCAAATGGCGCTTCCTTCGAAGCAGTCCATGTCTCAACGTTACAGGGTGGGTCAAAAACCCTGTAACGGCCCCTCTAAAACGGCAGCTTTCTATGAACACACCGAGCTCTCAGCTATGTCCTTGGACACTCCCCACTTCCACCAACGTAGAAATATCCCAGCTTCACCAAACGGTAGAAAATATCAAATGTGTGCTGCAGGCGTGACCGCAAACATACCGTATTCAGAGTGAGGTCGTGAAGAGGCAGTACAGACAGCGTTTCGTTACATTCTTGCAGAAGTTCATTGTATTTCTCGGTTACTGCTTTTCTCGCAGCTTCAGCATTTTCGCAGCGTGCACGCAACTGCTCTAGCTCACCATAGGCCTAAATTTGCTGAGAATTGAGTGCAAACATTTCTGATTATGGAGCGTAAATCGTATGGTAAAAAGGTGGTGAACCGAATCAACTTGCATCAGCGCTAATGACTGTACGTCACATCTTAGCGCAAATAAAAATCGTAACCTGCCTACATTAGATAAATTGTTTTCGAGCTGAATTCTAGAGAGGTCATCAAACGTCTTGATGAACTCGATCCTTTTCGAAAGCTCAGATACGATGGCACGCGTTGCGTCTCCACACGCCTATGAGCGATTATTTAGTGGAACATACCAAATTTTACATATACTGCTACCTTCTTGTCATTGATTTCAATAGATCCCTTTGTCAATTGCCGGCAGATAACCAGCTGCATCGCAGCTGACATTCGACAACCTCCTTCTCACGAGCAATAGCAGCTCTTTTCCATACCTCCACTTCTTCTTCTAGTGAAGTTAGCTTCGCAGTCATTTCTAAAACACATTAAATGAGCGAGATGAATAGCCACGCACTTCTTAGAAAGGGCAATAAACGAAGGCAATCAAACAGTCCGCGTCCGACTTCATGAAATATTGTGCGCGCTTTAGTGCAATATGGTAAAGGGCCTACTGGAACGCTTATCACAGATACAAAGCTGGGTGGGGCAGCAGCACGATTCCACTAGATTTTGAGTAAGAAAGAAATGAGGCGTTTCACTGCTTGGTATACTTACCACTAGTGTATCCAACTTATATTCGCGATTCTAGAGATTAATTAGGTATCAAACAGTTACAGATTATTAAGGTCAGGTTGTCAGGCAATTACAGTACCCCCAAATTTTGCGCGTCAAGTGAAAAACTTCCATGTTTGGTGCACCACCACACTACATTACACGCCAATCTCACTACTTCTCTGCAGAATGTGTTGTTTAAGGACAATTTAGATGTTAATACTTCTAGCATATCACTATACGGTCATTATAGTTATCGTTATTATTAACTATTCCTACACAGATTTTTCAAAAAGAATCTAGTTTTTGTCCGCCGATATTTCTTTGCGCGTGTGGCTGCAGAGTTTGTTGAAAACTTTCGAGTTCGTTATGCGGGAAATTCAACCACCTGAATAGGGGAATCACATTAATTTTGCGTTAAGTTGCCAGGCCCCGCGCCACAGCGCTGGCGCCAGGATACCCAAAATCACCAAATCCGCCATAAAGCTGTGTGACTGTTAACGTAACTTTACTGTCTACTTTGGTGTAAAATACTTTGCGTCAGCGTCTTGGGCGTTTCGAGCGTAAGCAGCGTTTTGAGCAACTATGAAAGTGTAGACATCGATTTAGCAGCTTTTGAGCGTTTGCTTATAGTTTGGGACTGTTCGCGGGAGGCGCTGAAAACGCTAAAACGTACGCGCATGTAGTTCGATCTCTATGCTTTCCCAGCCGCTCTAAAGCGCGTTCCGCGTACGCTCTTAACGCTACAACAAATTATGGACGCAGTCTTGCTATGCCGCTTACATTCTGCATACATTCTCAAACTGTTACCTGCACTATAAATGATAAATGATATCAAGCCAAAGTTGAATGAAGACAATCACTAGTGTTCAGGGCGGTACTCCGCTCTGGGGAAAGGAGAGAGAAGACGTTTTGTAAACACTTGTGAATGTGGTGTTACGCTTTATAAAGTCTTGTAAACTTATACAAAGCTGAGAAATGGTACGTTTCGGGCTGCGTACGATATGCTCGACCTCCTAAACACGAATGTCACATCCGCTCAGCCTAAAGCAGCTTGGATATCCACGACCACCGAATCCGGCGAAAACTTGCGCTTTAAGGTAGACTGGCTACCTAAGCACGGGTGTCACATCCGCTCAAGATGGAACTGCCTGGCACCCTCGCAATGGTACCCTGGATTGCCGAATTCGCAGAAAACTTGTGCTCGGGGGTTGTTCGACCTCCTGAACACGAATATCACATCCGCTCAACCTGGAGCTGCCTGCCGCGCCGCCGCTAAAAACAACCGTGGAATCAATGAATTTCACGCTTGCAGAACCTTTTACACAGATCTAGACGTCCAGGTTATGGACATGATCACCATCCTTACATTACTATTGTCTTCTGCCAGGGCTGCCTGCCCCAAAGGATCTGTCAGGCACAGCCTCATCAGTGTGCTAAATGGCGGTGATTGCGCTAATGAGTGCCGTGTGAGTGCCGAGTCGCAAGACTACTATGTGTTTGGCGTGTAATGTAGTGTGGTGGTGCACTCAACATGGATGTTTTTCACTTGACGCGCAAATTTGGGGGGTACTGTAATTGCCTGACAACCTGAACTTATAATCTTGTTATTCAAAACAGTGACATGCAATCAGTGACACAACCATCGCGCTAGTAAATGCAACAATGTACATAGTCTTGTTGGCTGCGGATGCTGTGGCGTGTGAGGGGAGGGGGGTGCATTTGTCACGGTGTCAGTCCATCTTCCACCGTTTTTGATGTCGCCAGCCCCTTTCATCTGTCGGTGGAGAAAAAGCTGGCGCTAAACGAAGCCCTCAGGAAATGCCCCAGCATACAAGAATGTACCTGAACGGATTCTTTCTTCAATCGCTTTCAATTCCTCACGCAGGCGAGTAATTTCATCTTTGTATGCCATTACAGTATCTCCAGATAGATCTTCATTTGCATGCACTCGATTTTCAATTTTACCACAAGCAGCAGCAAACTGTAGCGTAGACAAGGTTTCAGAGCAGTACCTACAATTGTCAGTTATACATCTTGAAGTAGTTTCAGAACCAGTACTAAAATCGAGGGAACTTTTTTATTCACTTGAATGAAGTCAAGCGCTATGGTGTAGTGCCCATCGCTGCGCCCCGTCCCTCCTTCTCAAATGGCAGAAAAAGGACGCTACAGTGAGATGTCCTATGTCCCCGCCCATGCGACGAGCGCGGAAGGACTTCAAGCGAAAATTTGTATTGATTTATTTTCGACGAACCAGCCAGAATGAGGTAGGTTAACAAATAAGTGTGCTAACAATTAGAAATGAGGTAGGCTAATAATGATGAATGCCAAACTCACTCCACATCAGGATGTACATTTACTATGACAGCTGTTTTGCTGTTTCCTCCAAGTGAATCGCGAAGGATGTGGGTTAATTTTGAGTCTCGATATGGAGCGTGTTCATCACGGCGTTTCGCTGCAGATAATTTCCGAATAACGCGACCGAGGACAGTGAGAGACTAAAAAAGACGACTCCTAGAAGTAGTTTCTACATCTTCATTTTGAGAGAGTGTTAGCTAACTGACAATACGCAGATTGAATGGACCTATTGCTTCGGCCTAAAATATAGTCCATGCTGATGCATGGGCGGGGAGACACCCAGCCGTCGTGCCCCCCACAGCTTTATTACCATCTTGGCAAGGCCGCGCCAGTGAGGAAGACACTATGGTGGGATGTCTCCGCCCATACCATCAACGTGGACTGTGTCTTTATTGGAACACTCGGTATAGTTCCTGATATCCAAGGCAAATCATCGCGGGCAAACAAGCAAGATATTCCCCAACCCTCCAACTTGGCACGCTGCGGTTTGCCACACTGAATGAGATGGGTCCCGAAAGGAATGACCCCTTTTTCGCCGCCCTCGCCGCGGCTCGGATGTGCCGAGCTACACCCACAATGTGTGAACATGCTCACCAAGTTGATATTGATTGCTTCCTTGAATCGATCGCCCACAGTTTTCGCTTGTGTTTGCCTTTCCGATCCCGCAAGATCGACGAGATTCAATGTGGCGCATTTCTTATTTAAGGAGAGTATTTACCATTTCCTCTGTTTTGACCTGTGAATGGGAGACTTATTGACGTCATGAAAACAGACCTGCAATGCATAAAGGAAAAACAAAAATCTGCGTTCGGCTTGGGGGGGGATCATTTTTTCACTATTTCCCATCACTGATCCAGCTAATAAATAGATATCTGTGGAATCTTGAGAAGTCGAATGGTACTGAGTGTCGAGACTCTGTTCAACCGTTGTAAAGCAATTAACACGACATTGGTGCAGAGTGCCCCCCTCCACTACCGCCCCCAAGCCGAATTGCACACAAAACCTACATCTATGATGAACATGGCATGCGAACGTGATGACTCCCGATTCATCGCAGTTTCCGCTGTACGTCTAGCCTCCCATCCCATTTCCAGGATCTACAAATGTCTAGACTTCAGAGAGAAGAAACAGGTGAAGGATTGGTGGTTGTTACTAAAGAGATAATAAGGTTTAATGCGCATTAGAGGAATATTCTGAAATAGTGGGGTGGGCAGGGACTGCATTGGGTCCTTCTCGCTGACGCTTCCTTCTCCCACCGTATCAAAGGGAAGAGCGCACCAACGCGGAAAGCCAATAGTTGTGAGTCTCCGCCCATCCCTTTTCTCGCAATGCACTTTCAATGATGCTAAAATGTCTTGTGCAACCCTCAACGTACCCGCATCAGGTCAGAGCTCGAGTATGCAGGATGCTCGGAGACACCGACTAGTTGAACAACCTCAAAATGAAGGAATGAAATGGCGACAAAAAAGCTATAAGGCCTCTAAAAGTACCTTTGAGTCGCTTCGGATTGTTAGTTTCTGTTGTGAGGTACTGAGGAGATCGTAAAGTTCTTCATTATAGAGTTCAACAAATTTACACGTGACTTCATATTTATAACTTTCCCCCTTCTGAAATGTATTTTTTGATATCAGCACTAACTTACATCGGAGGGACCACGCGGGAGGGCGACCATGTGAGGCCGCGCCGACTCTGGTTGTCTGCTCTGCCAGGTATTGCATGGTTGTCTGCTATGCCAAGTACTGCACTGGGAAGAAGATATAGTCGAGAAGCAACGGTTCATACTCCTCCCTCCCTTCCGAGCTGAATTAGCGCCGAAAAAATAATGAGCTACCCAATACCTCAGCTGCTCTGGTGCAAAGCTTTGTGAACAATGCATCACATGCACGAGGAATAAGGCCCCGATATTCACAGTTCAAGAAAACGTTCTGCATCTTCGAAGGTCCGAGCATGGTGTGAGTCTTGCCAGAACCAGTCTGTCCTAAAAAGCACAAGTAGTCTTCAGAAAAGAAGAAGCAAAACTTGCAAAAAAAGTACTACTGATCTGTACAAGTCTTGTCGAACTAACCATAGGCGAAGATGGTGCCATTGAAACCCTTCAACACATCCGTCGACTATATGACTAGCGACTTCCTCGAACACTTGTTCCTATGGAGAGAATATCAACGATGAAGGGAACTTGATATAATCCTTAAGAATTCCTCAGACCTGTGTGGCATCCTTGTTAAAGACGGCATCGAAAGAAAAGTTCCTCGGGTTCCCCGTAGTGACACTTCAAACAACTCGATGAAAAGTAGAACGTGAGCAGAAAAAGACAACTAACCTGAGATTTCTTCTATCAAGCACATTAACTATGCAGCTTTCTGGGCCAGAAGAAGTCGACGGACGAACTCGTGCGGTGACTTTGATGAACTCTGACCCTGGCATTTCTGGAAATTGACTTAATTCGGGGTTAACCGATAGGCAGGACTACGGAATTGTGTGACATCTGCCATAACCAAAATGCGCATTTCTCTTTAACTGGTCATTTTATTATTGAGGTTTAGAACATTTTATCCGTATGGGAAACTTCAGGTAAGTGACCTCCGCGGATACCTCAGTTTAACCAGGCTAGCACCTCGATGATGTTCTGATTTCCGGCTAATGCCGTTTGGACTCCAGAAATTTCGGCACCGAGCTCATTTTTAAATTGCCTAAGTCACCAAATCCGCTAAAAACTTGTATATAGGGGTAGTTTAACATCCTGATTACGAATATGACATTCACTCTTGTCGCTGGCGCCAAGGAGGACACTACGATTACCTCCTGGGCTCAGCCTTAGCAGAGCGCAGATAATCGTTCTCAATCAGGATGTTAAACTACCCCTATATACAAGTTTTTAGCGGATTTGGTGACTTAGGCAATTTAAAAATGAGCTCGGTGCCGAAATTTCTGGAGTCCAAACGGCATTAGCCCTGATTTCCCAGGTTCTTTCGACGGTAACGAAGTCGAGGGGATCACTCGGCCGCGCCTCTGTATCCCTTCTTCGAAAAATAGGCGAGTGTCTCCTTAAACTACTTGAGCGCGGTTTTTCCCACAGAATAAAACCGTTGTAAGTAGAAATATACAAGCGTAAATGTGAAAAAGAAAAACTTACAAAAAGAAACAAAAAACTTCGATTCGCGCGCATGGGTACGGTGCTCGTCGAGCTGTGTAATACACCTTTTACTCGTTTGAGGGTTACCGTATTGCACGTAAATTCGGATGGCAACGGCACGCCCTTTTCTTTCGTGTTTTCTCGCCTGTATCTTTACTGTGAGCTGTGTCTCCAAGTGCATTTATAACCACTTTGGTACCTTGAATCTAAGTACTAGAGGAGGTCATAAGTGCTTGAGTATCACGCAATGACGATTCGACTTCTACAGCATCAGATGTCAAGGGAATTCATGATGCAACTTTCTTCTATGGAAAATCCTTTCTCCCTTCAATTTTTTTCTCAACCAGATCCGTTGTGATGAACTTGTTCCTATGCGCACGCTTATGGTAAATTTTGTGGCACCATGGACTTCGACTTTTAGTACGGCAAATTAGCGCGGACCTGAAATGGTCAAAAATGGGTGCCAAATTCGTGTTCAGAGAGTCTGAGTAACCGCTGTAGATGAATACTTATAAAGTGACATTCTTTTGGACTTCTTAAGAATGTGGGCATATGTGTAAACCATCCTAACTATAGGCAGCAATCCTGTGATACAAATTTGGTTTGCAGATTAAGTCGTCCTTGCCCACCCCTCACCACTGAAACGTTCGAACAAGGAGATTTTGTTCTAACGCACCGCTCATGCAGCGTCCCGAATTCCTCCCTCTGTACGAGGCTTAGTGGAGACTATGCCTTCTCTGCACTCCTCCCGTCTCAGGATACTTGTCAACCGCGGAGCCTCCCTCCTCTTTTTTTTCTTCCTCCTTCCTTCTCCACCTTCCTTCCTTCTCTTCCCTCTTCCTTCTCTCTTCGACTGCTGGGCCAGTAAATCAGATGAGAAAATACCTCTGGACCCTCGCAGCGATAGCATACTCGGTTCTTTTTTGGTGAAAGAATACAAAGGCGCGGTCAGGTAGTATCTGCCCCCCCCGCCCCCCTCCAGCTACGTTAGTGCTGAAGATATTATGATTTTCACTGTATTGTTATCTGTGCTGGTCATTATTATTAGCATTTCGTGTCTTTTTCTATCATGATAGAGCTATCGTTTTACAGTGATTTGCCGAATTTCAGAAAGATGATGTTCCCCGGTGGTGTAGGAAGTTCCGAATTGCAGCAAGCTGCTGCCGAGAAAGTCAAAAGAGATATTGGAACCTTCTTCATTTTCGGATTCCTCATTGAGGCTGGTGGGTTTCCACGTTCATATTTTGTTTGTTCTGTCAAGAAAGTTTACGCGGTATTCCGGGTTCTTGTCGATTTCTATTTCTGTGTCTGTACAATTTTTACCCAGCATAGGTAGTATTTGCAACTTCCTCAAGCATGAGCAGCACCTTGGGTAGTTCTGGTCTATGCTGTTGCGACGTGGCCTAGGTGGTCTCCACGTCGTATTAGAGGGTTAGCGTCATCTGAGGCTTCCTGATAGAACTCCAAACGCGGCACGATACAAAAGTGTTGCTGAGCGCTGGGTACGTCATCCTTCCATTCTTCATCCAAGGTCTTGGGTTTTCTCACTTCTGAAAAAAAACGAGCAGCGAAGACTGCAGACGTTCACGCCTAGGAAAGCAAACAGTGGCGGAGGTCCCGGCCCCAGCTTCTACCTAGGTCGTTCCATATTTGCCTCGTTTTTTTTTGGTTTTTCCCATTTCTGGGCGGCTGTTGACCCCTCTCCATTCGACGTAGTTTCAGGGGAAAAGTGGTGGAAAGTTGGGGAGAGTTCAGGAAGGTGTTAGATCGAATGGGGAGTGGGAAGAGGAGGGGTCGTATGTTGCGAAAATTTTTCCCCAAAGGCAGGACGTGCACTGTAAGCTAGGCAGGATACCGGGCGAGCTACACAGGATCCTTCTTGGCAGTATAGTTGTTTTCTTTAGGATTCGCCGCGGAAGAGTGTTTACTTTTCAATATTTCGGGTCCTAAAATGTAGGCTGGAGGTCGTAGCCTGAGCATAGGGTGGAGTCAAACAACAACAAAAAGGCTGCCATGGTCTTTGTGGTCCGACACAGACTAATGAGACTGTCCTTTGAGTTTCAGTTTAATCCCATTAGTACAAGCCTATGGAGTAATCAAGTTGTTTTCAGTGGCCTATGGAGCCTCTTACTTGAATATCGAAGGATTTCTCGTCTAATGTTCTTAGCATTTCACTCAAAGTGTATGTTTCTATACTTCAACTTAATTTAACTCAAATTTTGTATGTTTCATAGGTCTTTGAAGAGGATAGTCATTCAGTTATTCATTTTTAGGTTTCACGTTGCTCTACTCAGGAATCATTAGGCGTACTAACGTATGAACATCTCAAATTCGATAATATCAAATAAACATGAGCTGTGATGTTATTTGTGTCTTCGCGAATGGTTGTTCCATAACCTTTACCGTTATCGATGATGATTCGGCTCTATTTATTTTTTTTCGAAGTTTCATTTTACAACTGTGAAACTTAGAGGGATGGATACCACCGATCCGCAAATGGCACGATTTCTTCAGCAACTGCAATCAGAAACGCAGAGGCAGAAGTTCACAGAGCAGGTACTTTTTATTCTGCTCTTTCGCTGTTACGAGTATTCCCCATGTGTCATCCTGTTATAATTCTAGGTTCATACCTTGACTGGTCGATGTTGGGATGTTTGCTTCGCCGATTACCGTCCTCCTAGCAAACTCGACGGAGCACTCACGATTGCCTCCAGCTAGTACTTTTGCGAATATCTACGTCATGAAACCTCATATATATTGAATAAGCATTCGACACGCGGTAGTTTATAATCCTAAATGAGTGCTAGCCAACATACCCCTGGGGCCGCTCGCACTCTCTTAGCATAACGGCTGGCGCGTTCGGCGACGAGAGGGCATTTTGAACTTTCGTTGCTTCACTGCTTCCGGTTTACAAGTCTCACTCTGATGATACCTGTGAACTCTTGTGAAGCTGGAGCAAGCTCGTCAAGCCATCACGGTAATACCAGTAAATCAAGAAGAGGCTGTCTAGATGGTCGACGCGTCGATGGGCAGTATCACTAGTGATGCCCCTCCCCTCTTGTCGCCAAACTGCGCCCAACGGCTTGTTGTGCCTCAGTCACAGCACTCACAAGTTAAACATGATGAGCCGATTAGCATATGTCGGCAGTGAGCAACGAGGCTGAAGACTTTTTCCCCATGTCTTAAGCTGTTTTAGTATGATAGCGCACTCGCCCGCTAGGCTTGAAACGGGTTCGAGCCTTTTGGAGTCTGTCCTGGCCTATAAATCAGTGTTATTGTGATGGCTAAAATAGGGTTTGAAATGGTTGATAGTTCCACGTGCGAACTAGCCGCGCATTTGAATATTTGTGATTACATCAATTGTTTGTATGGAGGGATTAGAACAAGGGGCGTGTTTTTGCTTATCGTGGCGATAAATCTCCATTCGCAAAGGGTTCATATAATTTTGAGTAATGTTGTATTATACTGGGGCATTCCGGTTCGGAACGCTTCTATTGTCCGGAAGGTTCTCAGCGTTTTGTGTTACTATTTTTTTATACATTCATTGCTGATTGAACAACTCATTCAGTCTCAGTAGTACATCCTGAAGAGAATTTTTGGCTATCTGATGGTATAATTGCCGTTTCACCATTGCTTGATAAACCCCTCCCAAGACTTTTTGAAGCATGTCAAAAGAGCAACTTCGGACGATATTTTTCTTCAACTACAAATTGGGTCAATCCGCAGTCGAGACAGCTCGACAAATTAACCAGGTGTGGGGGCCCAATAGTGTTGGAGAAAGCACCGTGCGACAATGGTTCGACAAATTTCGTTCTGGAGATTTCAGCCTTGAAGATGAACCTCGTAGCGGTCGACCTAAAGCAATACCTGACGAGGATTTGAAGGCGTTTGTGGAGGCTGACCCATCCCAAACAGTTCGAGAGATTGCAGAAAAGCTAGGCGTTGGCAAATCCACTGTTGCAGATGGTCTGAAACGCATTGGGAAGGTGAAAAAACTCGACAAGTGGGTGCCCCACAATTTGAGTGACCGGCAGAAATTGGCACGTCTCGAGGTTTCTTCTTCACTGCTTTTGCGCAACAGAAACGACCCGTTTTTGAACCGAATTGTCACCTGTGATGAAAAATGGATCATGTATGATAACAGGAGACGTTCCGGACAGTGGTTGGATTTCGACGAACCACCGAGGTAATTTTCAAAGCCGAACCCTCACGAAAAAAAGATTCTGGTCACGGTTTGGTGGTCATCGGCTGGTGTGATCCACTATAACTTTTTGTCACCAGGCCAAACCATCACAGCAGAGTCCTACTGTGAAGAAATCGACGAAATGTACCGAAAATTGCGTCAGCTGCAGCCAGCACTTGTCAACAGAAAGGGTCCGATTCTTTTGCATGACAACGCCCGCCCACACGTTTCACAAATCACTATCCATTGAACGAATTGGGGGTTGAAGTTCTACCTCACCCGCCATATTCTCCAGACCTTTCACCAACCGACTATCACCTTTTCAAACATTTTCAGAACTTCCTTGCTGGAAAATACTTCATCAATCAGGACCAGGCAAAAAAGCCTTCGTGGATTTCGTGGATTCTCGACCACCCAGTTTTTTTGATGGGATTTCTCGACTGCTGTCACATTGGCAAAAGTGTGCTGATTCGAATGGTGCTTATTTCGATTAAATCCGATGAGTATTAAGAAAGTTATGATCGTTTAAAGTGAAACACTCAAAACGCTGAGAACTTTCCGGACAACCTAATAGGTATAGAACAATTAGGCCATTTGAGTTGGTTTAGAAAGCTTTTGGACTTGAGATAGTATTCAAGATCAAGGTAAGTGTTCAAAAATGTACCGTATGGAGCGCTTGGTGTCCCTAGACCGGAGAACATTCATCGGATTACTCGCACATTCAAATGAGAGGGGTCGTTTGAAAAGTTTCGATCGAAAACGGTTCCACCATGGCAAACCTGTATGGCGAAGCAGTAAAAAGCTTCGCTAGGATTCAAAATGCGCTTCTAGAGAGCGCGTGTTTTAGGCGATTCGGCCGTCTCATATTTCTAGCGAATCACGGGAGAAACTAAGTTTCCGTTAATTATATTGTTACCAAGGGACAGCTTTGGTATCGGTTTCGCAGTTTTCTACTTCTTTTTATCTACTTTTTTCTTGCAGGCATTAGTGTAGCACTTCAAGCGCTAATTTGCCCGCTTCAGTCGTTTTCGATGGGAGTTGCGCAGGCACATACTCTTAGTGGATTACATACCATTCCAATCCAATTTGCCTTTTTTTTCGAGTGTAATGGAACGCTCGCCAGCTGTGCACTTTTCAAACCCAGTTGCGTGTACGAGCAGAGAAACATTTAATGTGTCCAACTCAACATGAAAAACGTCCAACTTGATTTGAAAGTAGTCTGATTTGATTTCAAAATGCCCACATTGATTTGATAGGTGTCCAATCCAGTGGATGTGCTGTACTCTCTATATCCTGGAGATGGGAGGGCATGGCTATGTACTTCATTTGAACGTGGCGGCGGCCGAGCGTAAGATAGGATATCGGCTTTTTGGGAGCATTGTGGTCGTGTCCCTTGTCCAAGAAGGGATAGGTGTCAGACCCCAAATGTCCCGCAAAAACGCAGCCTTAGTCGTTTCAGTTGGAAGTGCGTAAGTAAACCCCCTCTCATCTTCAGTTATGTGTTCCAACTGTCACTTTTTTTAGAAACTGTGTTGTATTCGCTAGTAATTTTTAAATTGATGGTATCATGTCGTGGTTTTAGAATTGTGTGAATCGAATGATTGATGCTAGCAACTTCATGGTGGAGCACCTGCAAAAGATGGAAGGCGGCAAGGGAATGGCTTAAGCTCAGTATGGTCTATAAGTTCACGTCTTGCATGCCTTTGTTCTTGTAATCCTTTTGCCTAGAGTTTATATTTGGTAGGACGTTTAATTTCGACTTGTTTTTCGTTACTTTGTGAGTTTAGAAATTTTCATAAAGATGTGATTACATTCTGTCTGTGACAGTTAGAAAGGCAACATGACCTTTTCTCATGTTTGTAACAGTAATTAATGTGTGAATATAGTAGTAGGTTGTTTTATTAAAGCTCCTGCCCAACTCGCAGAACTTCTTGGTAATTCGATTGTATCATGAGCCTTGAGCATTGAAATTTGGTGCTGTTGCGGATGAGGGAAGGGGGAGGGGGAGTTGGGGAGCGCTGCGGCGCAAGTAGCCGTAAGTCTCCCCCACTATGCCGTCTCACAGGCCACAGGAATAACGATCTCTTTGCCTTCCCAGTCACCTTTCAAAAGAGCGCACACGGCCAGACTGTGCACGGTCTCTTCTCTTTTGGCCACAAGATCGGACCAAGTCGCTAAGTATGAATACAGTCGAAGCGACGCTCATCCCAGTATTAATGACAAGGGCGAACTATACTACCAATTGTGAACACGATTATGACAACTTTCATTTATAGCTATACTGGGAGCTTATTCCACTTCGAGGAAATTATTGTCATTGTCTCTACCGTAATCATTCCACGGATTCTCTATAGAACATTTTAGCGGAGCACGTCCACAGCTGAACGACAGTCCTGCAAAAGCTGAGAGCTTCGTCAGGCTGCAATAATGACGACAAAGCTTCGTGGGAGTAGGCTCGAAGCTGAAGTTGATCGAGCACGAGCCGATGGTAAGCTTTCTTTTTCTTCAGTCATTTCAGGCGGCTATTGTTCTTGTTGTTCCAGGTAATTGGAAACGTTTGGCTGAGCTCCTTAATGCCATGAAGTCGAAGCATTCGGGAATGGAGGACATGGTGGAATTGGTTGAAGCCGAATTAGAACTGGAAACGTTTCTTGAACAACAAGGAGGTTACTCATTTGTTCAATATTGCCTTTTCTCTCTTCATAGCACCTCGGCACCCTTGTGAATTTTGCAGTTTTTTTTGAACCGTTGTGCCAAATAGGTTCACTGCCCCCAGGAAGCTGCCAAGTTGCCAAGAAAAGGCACCATTTATTGAACACCAGTCGGATCGCACGGCTAACGCCGTGCTCTCCTCCTTCTCTTGAGCTCGGCTTCGCCGAGCTGGCCTGGCTTCGCCAGGCGGCTCCATAATTTTAACGGAACTTTTTCGGTAGTGCGCTGCTCATAAGGCGCTGTAGTGATCGAATCGTAACAGACAGAGCAAGGCTTAGGATCCCGCAGCACGCGCTTCCATTTACAGCAGCGGTGTAGTCCGCGCCATGACGCCCATAGAATACATAAATTTGTAGACAGATACAATGTACAGTCCTCATCATTGCGGACCGGTGGGGCGTGTCAGCCAGTATGAGTGTGCACACTGTTGAAGCCGTTCTCAGCCTTTTTGTTGATATAATGGTCAGATCGCACGACAAAAAGTGGTATAAAACGAGTAATAGAAGGATATAATACAGTAATGTCACTTGCCCGCTTCAACAACTGGTGCAGAACGACTTTGGCACCGCGCCAACCCGAGGCCCCAGGGCACGCCCACCGCGTCTTCAATTGAAAGGACTATATAGTCGGCATACCGCGCAATCTGATCGCTAGTGAAGTAGCAGAAAGTGAATCGTTTCCATTACTTGCACCGGGAATGCCTACCGATGAAGGCTTCCGTTTTCAATTAGCATGCGATCCGCTCGTTCAAATGTTTTTTTGTTCTCCTCGAATTTCCCTGGGATTCTGTTCCAGGCGAAATGCATACCCCTCCCCCCTCCTTCCCCTCCCGCGCTCGTCGACATCGACATTATATAGTAAGATAAGTTCATTTTCTAGGGCAGTCAGGGAAGTGATGGCTAAAGGAAAAGTATGCACACTGAGCCTTTGATACTTGGGGTATAGTGATAAGAGAGGTAATGATAATGGCCCTTATCCTTTCTTATCAATTGATAAGATCCTGTCACCCGTCATCAATGTCCCTATCACTAAAACTCTATAATTTGGTAGTGAAAGGCTCCAGCAATTTGACTGAACAGCATTGGCAACGTTCCTTATCAGCCCCTATCAGCTGTTATCACCTCACGTGCCGTGTCCCCATCTCCAACTCTATATCATTTTCTGAAATTAATGCCTAGCTGATGCTGTGTTCCGCGTTATGAGTATGATGGCCTTCCCCTTCTGAGGCCTCTTATCGAATCTTATCAGGTGCTATAATTCCCTGTCACCCATGGATAATGTTCGTGTTCCACATCCTATATCATACCCTGGAACCAATGTCCACTGTTACTGTGTCCCGCACTATGGACTCGGTCACCCTCCCCTTCTGACGCCTCTTGACGGATCTTATCAGCTGCTATCATTCCCTGTCACCCATCAATAATGTTCCTGTCCCACGTCCTATATCATACCTTGGAACCAATGTCCCACTGTTACTGTGTCCCGCACTATGGGCTCGGTCACCCTCCCTTTCTAAGGCCCCTTATCAGATGCTATCACATTTTATCACCCAAAAGTGTTCCCGTCCTGCCATGTATATCCCTTCTTGGAACTGTCGTCCTTCTTTTTGCTTTTTCTTGTCTCGTAGGAATTCAGTGACAGACAGACAGACCATTACGAAAAGCCCACAAACATACACACACACTTACAGGACATCTTAGCGGGACTATATATAGTAGGATGGCCTGATGTTTCGACTAGATTGTTGTCATCAGACCTAGCGTTTTTGACGGAATATCAAGAAAACTACCGAAAAAACCAATTGAGAGAACCGAACTTATCAGTCCAGCACCGCATGAGCGGAGCGACGCTGCTCGGTTTCAGTTGTTGTTAGTGAGACATGTTGTGCTATAAGTATTAGGTTGGCGGAGAAGTTCTGTCACATTTTTCAAATGAGATTTTATTTTTACTGAAAGGGGTACAAGATCAAAATTATACAGCAATGTTATTGAGAGATCCTTGCCAGTTTTTGGACAGTTCGTGGATGCCCATCGCTTAACAACTGCACCGCGGTCGCCGACGCAAAGTTGTGACAAATCATTCTCAACTTTGACTTGGGCTCAAGTCGTGGAGGTTTTCTCGGCTGTATAACGGTTGAATACGGGAGGCGACTAGCAGTCAGAAAGAGCAATGTCTGGACTACACCGGTGCAAGGGGAGAGCCATCCAGCTCTATTGCGCATGGCAGGAGTCTTCGAAGCATTTTTTTGACGGCGGGTGGCTGCACCAGCACCGTTGAAAGGACTGGCCGTGAGATTTTGCCCTCTGCTTGACGATTCGCTTCAGATCTCGTAGCTGCCTTGCGTACGGATTGACCGAGGAGGCAGCTTCTTCATCCAGTAGTTTCCCGACCCACCGCTATCTAGAGCTGAGTTTACAGGTACTCCCGAACCTCACTTCGTCATTCGAACCGTAGGCTCCCGCTCTGAAGAGCTAGCGTCGTGGAAGATTGTCTGATGACTGTAGACATTGTCCTTGTGCAGCTCCATTATTTCGGCGTCGACAGCTGCCATGCTGGCGCCAGGGTGGTAGAAGAAATAGTTTAAGGAAGCGCTTGGTCCATAATGCAGAATAAGGATGAGCAGGAGCCGAGCCAGTGACACTAATAGAAAGATCAATCCTTAATGTATAAATGCTCACATTACCGGTTAGCCCTCTTCAGGTAATAGGCGAATACTTGGGTTCAAAAAAGTATGACAGAACTTTCCCGCCAACCTAATACATACAGGATGACCAAAAAGTTCTGGAAATTTTTCAAAATTACTTTCAAACCAGTAGCAATGACAATATACAACAAAGTCACAACATGTGTTCGAAATTGCCTCCTTCGGCCTCAATACATTTGCTCAGTCGCTTTTCGAAGTGTCCGACAATGGTCGCGCATTCTTCTACTGTAATTTCGTCCCAAGCACGTAGCAACGCTACTTTCAGGTGGTCCATCGGATTCCTGAGATTTTTTGCCCCAAATGGAGTAATCCATCGGGTTTGGACCAAGCGAGTTGGGAGGCCAAACGTCCTTGCCCCAAAATCCCGGAAACAGCTCTTCACAAACGGCAATCGTGGATTTGGCAGATGTGCTGGAGCCCAGTCTTGCTGAAGCACAATTCCATCTGGACCGATGTGCTGCGACACCCATGGTTTCAGTACGTCGCAAAGAATGCTTTGTTGATAGTTGACAGTTCGTCTTAAGGTGGCCCTCGATGAAGACAGATGCTTCTTTTCGGCAGCACAGATCCCAATTCAGATCATGAATAAGGCTGGAAAGAGCCTGCATCCGACGGTTTTCGCAGCCATTGCCTTCTACTGACCTTTTCTGAGGAGCTGACGACAACTGCGGCTTGTGATCAAAAAGTTGGCACTATTCAACTATTACTACCCCAGTTTTCCGAAAACGGGCTGGATCTTGATCGACTTTTTTCTGCGGGGGCAGATTTGGCTGAAAGTTGGGTTCTAGGGGTAATCCGACCTGCTGAACACGAATATCACATCCGTTCCTCCCGAAAATGCCTGGCGCCCGCGCCAAAGTACCCTGGATCACCAAATCCGCTGAAAACTTGTACCCAGGGGTAGTTCGACCTCCTGAACACGAATATCACATCCGGCCTGAAACTGCTCGAAGATCGCGCCACGGGCGCCGGCGCCAAAATGCCCCAATACGCTGGCGCCTGTGGCGCGGGCGCCATGCACTTTCAGGCCAGATGGATGTTATATTCGTGTTCAGGAGGTCGAATTACCTCTATAACCCGAATTTCAGCCAAATCCGCTTTCGTAGAAAAAAGTCGATCAAGATCCGCCCTGTTTTGGCAAAACTGGGGTAGTAATAGTTGAATAGTGCCAAAAAATTTTCCGTCGATGGAGAGTATGTTTTCCAAGCATCCAGCACCGACCAGAAGATGCATCTCAACAACTATGACCTTTTGATTTACTCGAGACATTGAGAGGAGAAATCGAAAGTGATTGGATAGGTGACTCACTCAATAGATTGAAATTGCTCGCAGAATACAATTAACCTATAGAGAAAAAAGAGACGATGATGACCACTAAAAAACGCGCGAACACGAAATTGTCAGAACTTTTCGGTCATCCTGTACAGTTAAGAATCGCACGCAGATTGTAGAGGTCACAACTAATTAGTCGTATCGAGAAGGTCAACAAATTTCGTACATCGGGTTCCTATAGGTCGGTCTGTGCGACACGGCTGTAAACTAGTATTTAATGATGGTTCAGTGGGAACTGGAGATCGTAGGTGAGAAAACTGAACTTTTCCAGAAGTTCTTCGGCCACGTCAAGACCATGCCAACAGTTTGCGGGAAGCCGAACTGCTTCTCAAGGAAACTGTGGATCGTCGCAGTGAGGGCCCAGTATTAGAGGCACATTTATTGCTCGCAAAATTGCATTATGCTTGTGCTGCATACGACCAGGTTCGGTGTTTTCTTCTCAGTATTTTTCGTATTTTAGTATTTTTAGTGTTAGTATTTTCAAGTTATAGTAGCTCGAAGATATCGTTTTTTGTTCAGGCTCTGAGAGATATTGAAAATTCTGGGATGGAACATGCCAACACGCCCTTTCGTACTCTGCGAGCTCTGCGATTAGTTGCTGAGGTTTATGCTATCAAAGGTCTCATCTTTTCTAGTTTTTATTTTATATTAACCACAAAATTTTAACCAATGATTGAAGTGATTGCATGTATTGGACTGAGTTCGGGTCAAGAGTTGAAACCTGAAATACTAATCGAAACGTAGGCGGTGCCTTAGTGTGTAATGGCCAATAAAGTTTTTGAGAGGGGAGATATGCTTGGCGCCACATTGTGCCGCTTCATTGGTAATAGTTACCTTTAAGGTTTCTGTTTGGAGGCGATGCAACCTCATGAGAAGGATTCCAACAAAATGAAAGCTCTGTTCTGCTATGAAAAAGCAGCTGAATTGGCCATTATGTACGTTGGAGAAATCGAGAAAAATATTGTTGGTGGATCAGGAAAAGGTCTGGTATACAGTTTCTATCTGTGGAAAATCCCAGAATTTGTCAGTTTGTCGTTCAGTGCGTACTTTGGACACTCCGTGATCTGAAGCGCTATTTTTTCAGAATTTCCATCAAAAGTTTTATCCTTTAGGAAGTGTAGCAACGTCCTCGCCGTTATCCCGACCTGAGAGGCTAGGTATTGTAGTTTTACCTCATTTATGTATGAGTAATTTGCTTATTTTCTTTTATTTTCCCCAGGGGAGATTCTCGAGTGCTGCCTGGAGCGCGTAGCGGCGTTACGAGCTCGAGATTCCACCATCGAGAGGAAGAGCAATGTGGAAGGAATCGAATGGTAGAATTTTCAGTTTTTTTTGTCAATCCTTCGGTGTCCCGATGCCATAGTGTAGGTATCGCCGCATTATAACATGCCTGGGAGACAAATCCACTGGAGAACGACTGCAACAGAAAATGTCGCGTCAATTTGCGGAACTTCTTATGCGAGCTGTACCCGCCGATTTGAGAGGCGGGACAACAAGTCAGGCTGTGAGCATGAAGAGCCAAAATCTGAGGTGAGCAAAGTTGTCTTCGTCTACTGTTGAGTCCCAGAAGGTTAATGAGATTTTATGCGTCGGAGAAATAATGCTTCATTGGAGGCCTTTTAGTGTGCAAATTTGGCAAAGCAATCCGCTGTTTTTAGTTTCTATATGGGATCTCACAAGGGCTATTTTGCGCCGGCATCGAGAACAGAAGAGGTTGTTCTGCTTCTGCTCATTAGTGAGGTATGTTATTCAAGATCCGTCATTTGCGCTCCCAAAGCGACAGTTTCTTGAATCTGGAATGGAATTCGGCGCAGTTCGGCGACGGGGGGGGGCATTTTGCCCTTCCACTGGTTCACAAGTATCACTCTGGTGGAACCTGTCAGCTTCCGTGAAGCTGGAGTAAGCTTGACGAGCCACCTGTCAACTCCTGTAAACCCACCTAATGGCTCTATAGAGGGGTCGACTCGTCCACGGAAAGTAGCAAATTTACAAAATGGCCCACCCACGCTGAACTGCCGTGGACCTCCAGTTTCAGGCTTGTTATGATATGCAAATAAGGTCCGAAATTCTTCGCCGCTGATGAATTTTATTTGGGATGAGGCACCATTCTACTTCCATCAGAATCGTAATGGCTGATTAAATGCGATGTGGCCTATACAATGACTTGCGGGCCACCGCCGTACAAGTCAGTGTTCTTATCCTTCCCAGACGAATCTGGTACCAATTTACCGTCTCTGGAGGGTGGAAGCCTTGGTTGGCTTGGGCGGAAGATACAGAATTCGGTCTCCGGACCTCGCGCGCGGCAAGCATGCCACTTGCCATTAATCGCCTCTGCCTCATGATGTGCAAATAGTAACTAAGTACAACGTCAGATTGGCAAAAAAGAGGCAAGGTCATCATCGCTACTTTGCTGTCTTGAACACTCCCTGTGTTTAATGGGGGACCGAGCTGAGCAGAGAAAAAGGATCTCAGTTGAGTGTCTTCGTCGGAGCGCCGCTAACTGGGAAGGATGGCAGCTCGAAATGACTGAAAATGAGATATAGCCGTCAACAAACGAGCGACGGGGCGAGTCAGTGTGAAGTGGGTTTTAAGACAGCGTCTGTTTGTGGACCTCCCTCTGTAAGCGTGTTCGTGTGCTCCCTCCAGCCGAGACAGTGATTCCCTACCCATGCGGTGTCAGCCTTGGAGGAGGGGGATGGGCAAGTGTGGCCGCGGCGACGCTCTGCCCATCGTTCTTTCCCTCACCTTCTCTTCTCTCTCCATTACCTTTAGAGCTCGTGTAACACCTCCCGATAGATACCTTGTCCCTGTCCTGGAATCGCTAACTATTTTCGGGCGCTGTTTGTCGACGAGGGGGCATTTTGCACATTGACGACCTCCCATCGACGTGTCGACCCATCTAGACAGCCTCTTCTCGAATTGACAGGTTTTACCATGATGGGCTAGACGAGCTTGCTGCAACTTCAAAAGAGTTCACAGGTTTCACCAGAGTTAGACTTGAACCAGAACTAGTCAAGCAACGAAAGTGCAAAATGCCCCCCCCCCCCCCGTCGACAAACTGCGCCCTATTTTCGTGCAGGCTTCTTTGTGCACTGCGGAGTTGCGTCATCTATGCTGTTTCTGGGATTCATTATGGTAGAGCTAAGTATACGGAACATTCTGTTCTATTAATTGATACCGTTCCTCTTACGGCTCCGCGCTTGGATGTCTCGAGATATTCAGCATTGTTCCGCTTTGCGCCCGAGTGCTTCAGCGTTCTCTTCTTACCATTAGAATTGGTCAATGACAGGAAATTGAGGAAGGAAGATTGATAGGGAGAAGCTGTGAAGGCAGTAAAGAAGGTGACCAATGAATCGTTCCTTATATCAATTTCACTGGTTTTCATTTCTTTCATGACTTATCGTAATTTCGGATTTCGGTGGTCGCGAGGGGGGAGGGGCGGGGGAAGTGATCGAATCTCAATGCCTATACCTCCAGTTCAAAACTAGAAGTCGTCATCAAAAAAGTGGAAGTATAAAAAATGAAATCCATAAAAAAACTGGCTATAAATGAAAGTAGAAATACAAAAAGCTAAAGGTTGGGCATCATTGACGCAAGATGATTTAAGAAACTTTATTCCGGCTATGTCCCCATTAACCTAATTGACAAGCGCTCATTGATCCCTTTCCGCGTGTTGCCTTCTGTTTACTTTCTGCATAAATGCACGTTCGAAAGCATAACTTAGACGTGTGAAGCTTCGTTTGATGTGCTGGGTGGTCCTGACAGCTCCAGACCAAAGGTCACCACCGACCTTATCGCGTCATTCATCGACGCACCTGATCTTTGACACCTGGCAGTTGCTCATAACTGCCTGCCAACGAACAATATTGCAGCTCGAAGCGTTCTTTCCTCTTTTTGCCCGAGTTTGGGTTCCCCCGAACAGGTCCTTTTTACACAAGCGTATTTAAGGTTGCATTGAAACGGAATGAGTGACGAGTGGCGTTGTCCCCATCTGGGTAAATCATCATTGGAAGCCTTCCAGCCAAGGGAGGGATGGGAATGGGTCGTATGTTGATTTTTTAGAAGGTAGGATCAAGCTCCGCAACTGGGGGGGGGGGAAGTCGATCATGGAACTTTTTCTAACTTGATTTTTACGGTTTCTTGCGCGTAGGCGCTGTTTAGCGACGGGGGCATTTTGTACTAACATTGCTTCCCTAGTTCCGGTTTACGAATCTCACCATGGTAAAACTTGTGAACGCCTGTGAAGCTGGAGTAAGATCGTCTAGCCACCATCCTAAAACGTGTCAACTCGAGAAAAGGCTACCTAGATGGGTCGGCACATCTATGAAAAGCCGAATGCCCCCCCCCCTCGTCGACAAACTGCGCCTGCGCGTATAGCCGCCTTCTCGTCGGCTGTTGAGGGCTTTGAAAGCTTCAGCTTATCGTAACTACCGTGATGGAGATGAGGCGAGTGGGCACCTATTCGAGGGGGAGCCTAATGAAGTGGTGCAAGGGGCCTTATTAACATGCGGCTGGGGCTTAAATTCACTCGACTCCCGCCTAGGCCAAGGATCGACTCCCGCCTAGGCCAATGCGTACCAATTCGTTTGGGAAGACCTTGACTGGTTAGTCGAGTGGCCTCCGCAAGTCATTGTTCAGGCCACATCGCATTCGGTAAGCCACTGTAATTCCGAATGGAAGTGGAATGCGTACCGCATCCCATGAAGAGGTTAACCCGGCGGAGACTTCATCCTTTTACTTGTAAACAGCCTTTCAAATTTCAGTATACTCATCACACGCAGGTCCCCACTCAGAGCTGCATGCGAGCTTGAGTGCTTCTTGAGTGAGATTCCAAATCAAACTCGAGTGCGTAGCTTATCCTGAGATGGGAGTTGACCTGCTCCTATGTTTGGTCCTTTTCATTTTATTCTTTCACCGATGGCATCAGTAGTAGAATTTTGCGAAAACATCCAAGGTCACTGTTTTTCGGTTCGAAATCGAGCAGTCAGCTAATCTTATTTTTAACTTTCGGATTTCATGGCGTTTTTCATTTAAATTTCGTATTGTTCAAATTCTGAACACCGTGGTCAACATTTCAAACATTTTTTTTCTGCTGTCTTACTGCATGTGAGCTATGTTCATCCAGATGTCCAGGAAGTTCTTGGCGCTAACAACCTTGGAGGGGTCTTTAAAGTGCTTTTTATCCTCATACGCATTACTGTATTCTAGTTCAGCACGAGGTTCCCTGCGCAAAGGTCCTTTGCGCCGGCGAGGTTATTTACGCCAAATTATTTGAGAGGGAGCTGTTGATTTCATGTGATCGGTTGCAGAGTCCATCTTTATCCTGTCTGTGCCAAGCTTCGTAAGCTCATTAGGTCAATACTTCCAACTGTAGTAGGGTCAAAGTTTCGCTCAAGCCATTTACACTCACTACGCCTAACTGGTATTCTGGAGACGTAAAAACACAGAACTGCGCATCGATTTGATTATGTTGTTCATTGTACAATTACAGTTCCGCAAGGAAGCATTACGCTCCACCATCTCTCGAGAACGCGAAGCTGGAGTTTTCTAGGGTTATTCAAGTTCGTCGCACCTTACGCTACCGAGCTCTCGAACCTCTGGGTTTGGTTGCAAGTTAATGAATCACATTGAGCGGTGTATGTATGTGTGTGCTATCAGAATTCCGCCCCCACATGTTTCCGAAATATATGCACATGTCGATTTAAATGACATACGTGTGTGGGATTATGCCCGTGATTCTTCGATAAGCACCGGCACTATCCAGTTTCTTATGCGCCACTTTCTTCATGCTTACATTTTTTGCACTATCTTTTTCATCCTGAAAAATTGCGCTTTCTGATCACCATAAATATTTGAGATTTTAGCGCTAGATTATCTTTGAACTCTCTGCTTGGATGGATTGGCTAAAACAGTCAATGAAGCAGTCAGGTTCTATGCAGGATTCAGGCATCTCATCATCGGGAATTGATGATAAAATGTCTGAGTTAGTTGATGACGGGGTTTTGTTGGGCCCTCATCGCTCCGCATTCATGCCTCCCGCATGCTTTTTCCACAATTTCGCTGGTCAAGGTGTGGTGGGCGGGGGGGTCTTTTAGTGAGTGTGGGAAGGAAAGGAGGAAGGGGAGACGATGCCTCTGATCAGCTGTCAAAAAATAGCATTTTTCACTAGAGTAGACACAGTATGAGGTCATCGCACGCACACTTGAAAAAAACAACTCAAAAATTCTATCAGCGCCTAGTTTCACCACCGGTCCATCCCCCCCCCCCCCCTACTGCCGCCACCTCCCCGGGTGGGACCTTCCAACAACTATGTGCACAGTATTGAATTCAAAGTACTATTTTCTTTCATTGACACCGCACTTTCCGAAGCGGGCTCTAATGGCCATTGAGGACGCCCCAGTGCTCATTGACAGTAGAGATATGCGCGTTGGAGTGCCAAACAATAGGACTTTAGGCAATTCAGGGTCAGAAAATCTCCAGTACAGAAAATGTGGTCAAACTAACCCGTTGGCCCAATCTCAGGAAGTGAGAGTGGATTTCTCAGATTGTTGTTTTCTCACGTTTCATGCGCTTTATATGCCCTTTCCCTGTCCCCTCCCTATCCTCAACTATGTTTTACATAGCTAAGAGCCGTCCCCCCCACCTACCTCGAACACCCTTGACACCCAAGTTTTTAAAAGAGTCGAGGAAGAGATAGGAGCGCGTTGGAGAGGGAGGAGGTTCAGCTGTTGATTACGAAAAGAGGGGTAACAAATCGCATCAAGACTCACTTTGGTGGGAGTTAGTTGTACTTACTTTGCCGTTTCCGACATCCCTATCATGAGCCCTGGTTCATTTCAAAATTCAAATTACACTCAGTGACAAAAAAAAGTGGATAGTGCATATGAATTCAGACCCCAATTTCAGTTACTCTCACTAGAAGAGCGTTCGTAACTGAGTCGAAGTGTGCGTGTCGTCGTCACGACATCAAACAATTCGAAGTGCCAAATCGGTGTATAACCTGCTTACTCTGGTAAGGATCTTATTTTGTGACAAGTTCCAACCTTTTTCAAAAGATCTATTAAAGCTGATCTCTTCATATCAAATGAATCTGTATTACAAACGTCGAATTCACAGATCCCTAACAATCAACGCGCTATACACGCCTGGGTCTATAGCGTGTTGATTATTGATCCTAGCAAACACCTTAACTTCGTAAAATTCAATTGAAGCTGGTGGCTGAAACTACTCGGGTGTCCCAGTTGTGAACGGTCTTAAACAATCATTTTATATATTGTCGGTCACAGTCTCCATAAAAAATCAGAGTGACGAAACGGCACCAGCGAACTGCGCCTTTCTTTCTTCCTCGATTAGTTTGGGGTGATGACTGCGATCAATCGGCGTTAGTCATCGAGTAATAGCGCTTAATCTGAAAATTGGTCTATGAAAAACTTCTGCCACTCTCACCAGAATGGGTTTGAAAAAAGTTTTTTTAACTCGACTCGCAAGAAAGTAGCCTTATCCCTCCCCATAAGACCATTTCCGATAACTGGCTTTTTTCGACGCCACTTCTGTCCACTCTTTCCTAAAAAATCGGGTAGCAGCTGAGTGTCAGCCAAGTTCGTGGCTCTCTTTGGTGCCAGTCCAGTAATTGTCAGATATATCACTTCATGACAATTGTTTTGATGTCCTTTCGGCCTTTATTGCGGTAAAAAAGTTGATCTTGCCATCATACGTATTGGGAGGAAATTTAGAATGGGGAAAGTAGGGCATTTGCTCGTCAATAGGAATGCGATAGTTGACTTGTTTTATGAAAGTTTCTCTGAACTGTCCAAGAGACGTTAGTTATCACAAGTGTTTGGGTCGGGCACTTCCTCTCATTGAAAGGAAATTTTGCAAGATAAGCCTCCGAAAATTCTTTCCTCTGGTACGATTCCCCTTATTCGTGCTACTTACTATCTTCTTGAGTTTTCCCAACTCCTACCACTTTTCTAGAAGATTCTCCAGTTCTCAACGAAACAAGCGGGAGGGGGGATGGGGGAGCAGATACGGTCGCCCTCCACTCCTCTCAAAATAACCAAAACGCGCGTCAAGTAGAAGAACTTTGTCAGTGAACCTCTACTTCTCTGAGCGTTGTCCACAGGTCAGCGCTGCATTAATGGCTTATTCCGCGGCAGTCAGGTGAGCGGGTACACTTACCTACTACCTACACTTACTTACCTGCCCTTATCATGGGGCGCTCTTTACGCTACCGTGAAGGGATGGCACACCCATGAAGAAAGCACAGCAGTAATGAGCCTCGATCTATTTGGTTATCGCACAATCATCTTACAGGTTCGATTATGACATTTTGATCCTTCTCAGCGCCCGTTTTAGAGCTAAATTAGTGCGAATAATATTGGACGGGGCATTTTAAGGACCACTTTGTGCAAATTTAATTTTATTGTAAAGGAAATAAGGGCCTTTCCTCTAGCCCAAAGGAGAGGGGCTCCGGGGTGAGTGAACCAACTCCTGAGGTAATTTTAAAGTCGTCAAGTCAGTTGCTCAGTTTTTTCGCCGTTTAGGTTCTATCAACTCTTCGTCAGTACCAGTTATTGTCTACAATCTATGAGAGAGCAATGAAGTTTGTCAATCAGGATGAATATCTGTGGTGAGCTTTTGTTTTTTATTGATTCTAGCAGATCCATCAATTATTGTGGTCAATATTAAGCTTTGAAGGCTCCCTCCATGCTAGTTGATGGGCGGAGTCAGACCTACCATTGTGCCTTCCTCAATGTTGCGTCCCTCCTCTTCACCTTCCTGTAAAGCGAGGGTGGACCAGTGAAGAGGACCTACTGGTTGTTTGACCCCGCCCATACAGTCAGCATGGACTGTATATTTTTGGGTTCTAGGTGTCTTGAGTTTTAATTTTTCGGCATATAAATGATTTCTTCGGACAATTTTTGTTCGATTGTACCTATCCTGTTTGAACTGTTATTATAAGTTCAAATAATAGTTTGTCTTGATTTATAAGAATTAGTGTTATATGACCTGTCAAGGCTTTACTACAAAACGCCCCTAGAATTTCAAAGTTATGAAGTGTCTAATCATGCTATTTTCCAGGCAACAGTTCGCCCTTTCTCTCGTATGTCGCGGCAGATGGCTGAGAGCGGTTCGTGTACTTGAGCAGTGCATTGCCGCAGAGAAAAAGGACAGTAACCACCATTCGGGAGGGGAAGTGGAACCAGCTTCGTCGAATACTGCCATGCATCACTGCAGCTGCCTGTCTTTAACATATGAGCAGCATCTTTGGCCAGAATGATGCGGGTTAGTACTTGTTGAGTTCTATGTGGATGAGTTTGGGAGGGCATTGTGCGCTGTGCTTCATCGATCATCGATAACTAAGAGAAGTGCAACAAGCCCCTTCCAAACGAACAGCGTGCGTGCTCGCTTTGCCACACTTCTAGTGAAACGGAATACTCGGAATTGAAGCAAGCATTTGCTTGCAGTTAATGGATCCAAGTTACCAGAACAATGCAGAAGTCTGTTTGATGGCCAGAAATGCGAAAGCGAAAGCTAAGACATCACGCGTGTGCCGAGTTGCTCCTAGGCAAGACAAATACGCTTAGGGATCCTCCGAAGGGGGGTCGTATTTGATCGCTGGAGGGCCAAGGAGGGGTCATATTTGGTCTGAGAACTTTTTTCTAATATGTAACTTTGTTTCATGCACCGGATTTTTCACAACCTTGAGAGACTCTGTTGGAATGAGGGCCGGTCGCATTCACTTGTCGCTTCAAGGGGGGAGGATGGGTACTAGCAGGTGGCAATGAAGATTTTTTTCGTGCGCGGGAAAAATTTTCAAGGTTATTTACTTTCAATAGCTTTTTTGGGGAAGGAGAAAGTTTTGGAAATAAAAACAAAAAAGTGGTTTGGAAAGACGGCATTGAACGGGTAGGATGGGGAAGGGGTCGTATCAGAAGGGGAAAGTAGGGAAGGGGGTCGTATTTTGCAAAACCTTTCTCCTGGGACAGGACGTGCCTTGCTCCTAGGGCCCATTAATGTACGGTACATACGATGGCCTTGAGGATATTACCCTCAAATTCGATCCTCACCACTCCACCATATCACAGGTTTGCGTCGAGTGGAGAGGGGGGGGAACAGTGAATTCTTATTGAGGAAAAGTAAAGACCCTTGTTCAAGCATAATCCTCCCATTTAGTCAAGTGTGACCTCCCTGCCACCCTGTCGTCCCGGTAAGGGGGAGGCTTGGTGGTGACGATGACATCACTCTCAAATTCGAATTTTTAATGCGTTTGCGCCCACTACATACTTGTCTTTTATTGTTGTTATAGATCGTTGAGATTGAATGCAGAAAATTTTCATATTTCAGCTATCAATCATGCCATGGCTGCGGTGGCGATGTGCTCCGAGGGTCCATTGACTTATCTGAAAGGAAGGGCTCAATTGTTATGTGCCATAGCTCACGGGTATGGTATCATTCGCTTCCGTTTTTGCTATCCCTTCTTTAAATGCAGTGGGACCAATTAAAGGACCCATTCCGCGATAATTGGTTGGGCGGTGACATGTAGCGGCCGTGCATTCCTAATTTATGAGCTAGTCATAATAAGAAGAAGAGAGCGCGCCAATGAGAAAGACGCATTTGTTGCGAGTCTCCGCCCATTCAGTCATCGGTGAACGTGTTCTTGACGTTGACGTTTTTTGTGTGTTTTTTGTTTTTGTTCTGGGAGTCCTGAAAGTAGGTACTTTCACAGGCGGACTATTCACCCTTTAGATCTACAAAGTTGCGGGCATAGGAGTGTATACTATACGAAAAGGCGAATAGTATTTGGTTCGCGATCGCCCATCAATCGTTTATCTCTTTTATATGTTTCTTGCCTACATTCCAAAGTTTTCCATAATTACAGGAGGAAAGCTCAAGCTGAACCATGTTTCGAGAACCGACGTCGTCTTCTTGGCAAAGCGCTGGCGATGTTCGAAAACTGTGTGCATACGGATCCCCACGACTATCTTGCGCATTACTACTGCGCTTTGTACCATGCCATAGGTATTTTTCTGTATATGTGCCAAAGTTTAGTTGTGTATTGTCTGCATGTGTGTATGCAAGTCTGTCTGTCTGGCTCTCCGCCAGTTGCCTAGGAGAATTGAAAAGTGGGTGGGCCTCCAAGGTTCTAAAGTTGGTCCTCCTGCTTCCACAGGCACCGAGCAGAAGGTCCAACTGAATGGGCTGGATGTGTTCTGAATCCCTGTCGGGCCTTGTATTCTGGGGATCTCCTTCAGCGAGGGGTCGTATTTGGTGGCACTAGGGAGGGGTGGTCGAATTGCCTTGGAGAAGAATTTTCCAGCTGTTGGCTTATCTCGTTTTTTTCCTTTTTTCCATTCCTGTTTCACTCAGTGCGCTATATAGCCCCCCTCCTCTCGCTTGACGGTTGTTTTAGGGGAAAAAGGAGAACTCCGGAGAAGTGGCAGGAAGGAAATTCAGAAGAAGGTCTGTAGTGGTTTGAAATTTACGTAACATAGGTATGTCACAGAAAAATAATACCCAAAAGTAATTACAAGAATCCCTTTAGAGTGCTTTATTTTCGCCGTGGATACCAGAAGACGTTCGTTCTTATTCGCTGCGTATGCTGGTATGTGTCAGGGGTAGAGGTTAGGGGCTAGGTTTGGCGCCGCGCCACCCCCTTTTTCCACCAACTGTTGTCGCTCGCCTGCTTCCTCAGTTAACGCGATAACGGATGGCGCTATGCCTAACAAAGTTCTCTGTAAAGCGCCGCAGCATCCGCAGCGAACAAGTTTGTACCCCTCTTGTCACATTCATATTTTCTTGCCCGGAATTACTATTTCTATCTCTCCTTAGCGGAACGGACTTGAATAACATCGTTTTCAGTTCGAGATTTGGAAGCAGCTCGTGAACGATGCGCTAGATCTCTAGAGCTGAATGCGGAACAGCCGTCTGCCATAATGTTGTTAGCTCTGATTTTCACCGCTGAAGGTGATCTAAAGGTTTGCTTCCCTTTTCTAATCAGGCGTTAACCAATATTTTAATTACATTAACCTTTGTATTTTCAGGGTGCACTCGAGCTAGTTATAAATGCTCTGAAAGATTTTCCAACGCATTACGGTCTTCTGGTTCTCCGGTTACATATTGAAACTAAATTTGGTACGTTAGTCAGAACTGGCCTGAACGGGTAGCCTCGAACAAAATAGAAGTTTCAGGGCGTATTGACGAATCATTGGGCACCTGCTCTCATTTGCTGGAGTTCTGGAGGAAACGAGACTGTTGCATCGAAGATGAACGGGTTCAATTCACCCTCAATGCGGCTGATGGTCAGAGTATGTTGAAGGATGCACCCAGTGTAAGAGGAGGTGCGTACTTGAATAAAGATCTTCTTTCTCTGGTAGCGGCTCTCAGAGTATTTCTATTTGTTGCTAGTACCTCTGTACGAGGGAACTGGTAAGATTCCTTGTCACAGAAACCAGTCGGGCTGGGTCAGCGGCGCTGGGTTTTGGCGCGGCGCCGGCGTGTTTCCCGTTACTCATTGAACGCCTGAAGCCGCAACGTTCGAAGGAAAAGGCTGGCGCACCGCGAAAATCCGCGTGACGTTGACGCGCTCCGACTGACCGCAGTAATAGTGACTTGGAACTTTTTTCCTTGCATAGGTTATATTAGAGGCTAAGTTTGAATAACTTTA
>MU931146.1:0-32824 GCA_036418165.1 Cooperia oncophora
CATTAAAAGTTCCATGGTAAGTTGGCGGACTTCCCTGGTTAGTCTTCAAAGCTGTGAGTGCCCGCTCTGAAATACTGGCGTGAAAGATTGTCCGACAATCGAGTGCATCGTCCTTGTGCGGCTGCATTCTGGCCTCGGTAGCCTGTTTGAGTCAGGGTGGTAGAGGAGTGAACCTGAGGTAGGGCTCAAGCTTCGGTGCTGACGGCACAGAACACAAATGTTGTTCATATTGCAGAGCAGGAACAAGTAGGAGGCAAGTGACTGGTATTAGTAGAAAGAGTATCATTTTGGGTATTACTGCCCACATTATCTACTGCACCTATTAGCTGACTGACTTGAAAAATATGTCAGAACTTCGCGTCTACCCTGTTTCACAGTGCTACCCCACTAATGGGTCTTCTCACTACCGATGTAGCAGGACGATTCAGTGAATTTTGTAAAGACCAGCTAGCAAAGAAAGTTTGAAGAAACAACTGGAGGCTTGAGTGTAATGAATTGATCCCTTAAAATTGTTATTCCTAATACTTATATGTATGTACTCAAATGCTGCCCCTGCATGATGCAACATTGCGTTATCCACTAGGAACCATGGTTGTGCTAAGATAAAAGGACATGGCATGGTTCAAAGACGAAGATGGTGTAGTGGCAAGCAACAGGGCTACCACGAGCGCGAGGCCGCGAGTCCTCACGTCCCGGCTTCCGCCCGGGTCAATCAAACCGTTTACCCTCCGGTGAGGGTGAATTGGTAGTTTCAACGCCAGCGCCTGTGACGCGGGCGCCAGGTGTTTTTTTGTTACCAAGCGGATGTGTCGTTCATGTTCAGGAGGTCACTAGCTTAGAATAGTGCGATAGTGCTGAGCGCGTTTGTAACTGTAGCATGGACTGTAGGGTTTACTGTAACCTGCGTTCAAGAGCAACAGCCATGGTCAAGAGCACCGACGCGTATTCAAGAGCAGCATCAGGCTTTGCTGCGCTTGAACACGCGTTAAGTCTGAACGCTGCCTTAGGCTGTATTCATAACAATAAAAAATCGGAGAATTCGCAAGAAAGAGTAGATAAGTATGAATTGGATTCCGCCAACTGATTGAGAAGTTGCTGTGAGTGAATCAATCGACGAATCTGATTTTTTGCGCGGATTTTCCATTATGCAAAAAACACTCAAACCTGAGATGAAGTAGGCGTGGCCGCCTACTCCAACTAAAACGTGATGGTGGTTGTGCTTCTGGAGAGCTCTTTTCTTTTTGACGTAATTGTGGTCGTGTCTCTGTCCAGTACAGAACAAGATGACAGTTGACTCGAACTGGATTATCCCACGAGTAACCCATTCTATGCCATGTTCAAATGCCACGCCTACTCTGTCACAGGGATAAGGAGGTAATGCAATCATACAATAAATGTAATTGTTTCAGAGAGTTTTAGCCGTAAGCCAGACAAACTTCTCGAAAACAGTATGATGAATATGGGTGGACACAATCGCTATTGAAACAGCAATAAAATGGCAATATTCAATATATTCTACTAAGTTCGCTTTACTAATTTTTATGGAACACTATTACATTGTAGAATAAATAAAAAAATAAATAAATAAATAAATAAATAAATAAATAAATAAATAAATGTTTTCGAGGAAATCCGGATCAAGTAGTATTTGCAAATCTGACGCCTTGTAACCTGAATTCATTGATTGACCCTTTACGACTCTCATTCTAAAGCCGGCGTAAGCATTATGAATTGAACAGGAATGTCTTTTTGTAGGTGGTTCGACTTCACAGACACGAATATCACCTTTGCTGTCACGAAAACATTGTGCGCCTTAGCTAGCGCAGTTCTAACCGGGGCTGAACAATGTACTCGAAATCCTTGAGATGTGGTGGGCATTGCAGCGTACTTCAACAAAACGAGGCGGTGGCTGTGCTTTTGGTGGGATATTTTCATTCTAACACAGTCATGGTCATGTCTCTGTCCAACACTGAACAAGATGACAGTTGTCTCAAACTGAAATATCCCACTAGTAACCCATTCTATGCCATGTTCAAATGCCACGCCTACTCTGTCTCAGGGATAAGAGGGGTGTATGTAGTGGCGCCTGTGACGTGGGCACCAGGAGTTCCCGCTCCAAAAGGGTGTGATGGTCGTATTTAGCAAGCTAAGCTCACGGGAAGCTAGGCGGGATGAGTTTGGAGCCATTCGTCTCGATGGTGCACCAAAAGGTAGTGCGACTCCTTGTTAAAAATTGTGAATGTTTATAACCAAAGCGGCATCTTTGCAACATTTCACGGTTTTACAGGAGTTCAAGGTCTATTACTCTCATCAAAACGAGGCCTATTTAGCATGAACTAGCGAAACGAACTGACAAAAGTGCAAAATGCCCCTCTCAAGAAGAACAGGGCCGGAATGTTTCCAGCGGACTTGGTAACCTGTCGTTTTCGTTATAAGCAGGTGTTGCAATCGGTCTTAGGAATTCAAAATGTTCTCAAGGAGAGCGAAGTTTCTTGAAAGCAAATCACAAATAAAAAAAAGTAATGAATGATACTTTTTATCAGTAAGGGAAATATTTCAGCGAGAATATTCAAGGAAATAACAGTAACGGACACCAAAGACACAGACATGGGACGACGGACATACCTATGCGAAAAATTGTCTTTTCTGGAGGTGAATCTAGACTGGTCGATCTATCAAGACGAGACATCGTCAGATCACTGACGGAAGGTGGGCGGCGCGGACATCAGGCGGCCATTAAGAACGAAAGCGCGATGGTCGGCCCGAGAATGCTAAGTTCACGTTGACGAAACTGTGCCAACTGCGATGATAGTGGACGTCGACATTACGAACAAGGACATCCATGTATGCCTCGTACGTCAATTGAATCCCCGAATAAAGTGCTAGCGAAGTGCAGTGAATTAAAGAGCAAATCAAGTGCTGTACGCCCTTCTATAAAACCGCCTACTTATAAAAATGTGAGTCTCAGGCACTTTGGCTAAAGGCCATGAAACACCAATTCGTGTTGGTTAACTCTGCTGCAGGCACGCATGGCATTGGGTTGGTGATTTTATCCAGCTTGCGTGGCACGACCCTGCGCCGTGCGTCGGGCCCTTTTTGGTGACACCCAGCGTCCTGGTAACGGACCCCCGGGTACGCCCCCTCCCGCTTATCAGATCTCTTGTCTCTTCTCATAATCAGAACATTCGAGCGTTGAACGGGCCAGTAACAAAAGTCAGCAGCGGGGATGGTCTTCGGGGCGGGTGGCTGCGGGACAAACGGCCAAAGACGTAACTAACTACCGCGGCGTCGGCGGGCGGGCGAAACGTGGGAACCAAGTACGGGGACCGGTCCCTCCTCCCCCTTTTTTTTTACAAACGTTGAGATGCGAAGTAGTTATATAGAGTTCAACATAATCAACATAAACTACTAAATTTGTCCAGCCAAAATACGACCCCCTCGTCCTGCACATAGATACGACCGGACCCCCGCCTGATCGGAGCGTATAGGGGTAGTTAGGCGGGGGGGGGGGCGATACCGCGTGAAGTTTATGGCGTGTAGGCTGTGATGTGTGTGAACATGAGGGGGGCAAAAAAAGTCATGGCGGGACCATGACGTCACTAATCAGCAAGAGTTTTCGGGCTGCGGGCAGAACAGAGGACGGTGGATACGAGTACCAGCGCGGAGGGATGGGTACCCGGAGAGATGTTGCCTGCGATGAGCAGGAGCTGGCTACTACGAGCTGTCATCCAACCGGTTCATGTACACTAAAATATGAAGTGCCCTGCTCAGTCGGGAACCTGACTCGAAGAAAGACGCTTGGCAATTTCAAATGTCAGCTTCTGAAATTTCAGCTTCGGAATCTTCTAGCGCTACTTGCTTGTGTGTGAGCCACCGGTTCACATCGGATAAGGCCTACCTGCGAGACCACGTGCTGCGTTGATCTGAGACGGAGCGCAGCCACAAGTCGATCCGAGCCCAGTCCGCTTCCGGGCTACGGATGATGGTTGTAGCATGACGCGGACGCACTTCTTGGACATGGAGAGAAGCCGATATTTTCTTCGTAGACCTGTATCTGAAGGTGTTAGTCAACTGAGCGTTACGTTGAGGCAACATGCGTGAAGATATCCTCCTCACATGTCGTCGCCCGTACCTTCTAACTTTGTACTGCTACAGCATTGGGTGCCACCACATGGAATCGAAGGGCGTTGGAGAAACTCTCGCCTACTTGGAATGGAAGGGGCTGAGTACCTAAAGAAGATGGAATATCCAAGTAGGTCACCTGACCTAAACCCCCTCAATTACACCGTTCGGGCGGAGTTCAATTGGGTGGTCTTAGTGACGGAGAAATCGACTATCTCGCTGATGCTCAGGCACCACATCGCGGTCGCGTGCCAGAATCTCTCGATGGCGCTCCTCCAGAAGGCTGTGGCGGAGTGTTATAATAGTATCTTAATGTTGCTCTTCAATTATTGTAAAAAATCCGATCAGAATTTAATAAAGGTAACTATACTGGCGCCTCGAATGGCCAAGAAGAAAAGTGACTTTTTTGCCCAGCCCTCCCCTGTAGATGATAGAGCAGTGAAAGCGAATACCAACAGAACGAAATAGCAAAACGCCACGAATAGAGGCCCCTATTAACGCGCCTCCAATTTGAAGTGTGGGAGACTAGGCCTGAGCTAATCATCGCTCTAGAAAAAGGCAATGAAAGAAATCCATTGCGACTGCAATTTTCAGGAATCCTCCACACACACCTTGGAGTTCTGGGGAATATTCTAAGTGATAGCGTTCGATTAAACAACAGGGGCTTGCGTTAACAGGAGCAGGGGCACTAATCCGTCATTTTACAACGAGGTGGCTGTCCCAACAATTCCGTAGGTTCTAAATAAAAGCCCAAAAAGTAAGGGAAGGAAGCCATAACTTAGAAGCGGGCAGCTATTCTGCACAGATGAATTTGCTTCTGCCGAATGAAGTTATGGCGTTTACACCCTCATTAATAATCAACATCTTCAAATTAAGCCTGAAGAACCGGAAACACCTTACGAAGCAGCCAAGCAGATTGTGGGTAAAAACAGCTGATAGATGTCGTGGTCAGCTGTGCTGATTGTATGGCACTGGGTGGGACGTGTGTTTGTGGAACAACGGGTGGATACGTAAAGTCTAGCTGGAATGTTTAGAGACCCTCTTATATTGAAGAGGACACCGTGTACATTCCTTATCCCTGAGACGGAGTAGGCTTGGCATTTGGACATGGCATAGTGTGGGTAACTTGTGGAAAATTTCAACATGGAAGTCAACATGACAATTTCAACTGCCATCTTGTTCTGTGTTGGAAAAGACATGATCACAACGGATATGTGGCAATAATTCGCCGCTTCAATGGGCGTCGCGTGCGACGTCGCGCCTGCTAATGACGACGATTTCAGGTGGTATTGGTCGAGAATAGACAATGTATGACCAAAAATAGACATAAGTGTCTACCATGTCCTTGTCTACATGAAATCCGATGCTCCAGTCGAAAGGGTAGTGCAAATTGAGGAAACGTCGCGCCCATTGCCGCGCGCGACGGAGCGGCAATTTACGATCCTCTTGCCCGTCTCCCGATCACAACACTGAAATGGAAACATTACACGAAAAGCTTAGCTGGCACACATTCCACTGAAGCACGCAGTCACGCCACCGCATCTCAGGGACTTCAAGTGTAAGTCTTGCTCAGAGACGCGGTGTTCTTTGGTGATTGACCTATTCATTATGCATGCCTAGAGGAATTACCGCACAGTCTTTAATGCCACTCGGTAAAATCAGTACATAATAGCTCCCCTTAGCATACACATGGGTACACGAACACGGCCTTTTGTAAGGTGAAGGAAAGTGACCAGTACTGAAGAATAGTTACCAGGTACTCCCTTTTCATGGCCCACTCTCTCCTATAATTAAGACAACTGGAGCTGTGGATCAAGAGCCGGAAATAATAATCGATGCTCTCCCCTCTACCTTTGTTACAGCGGTATCAGCGCAAAACGAGGTCACACATGAGAATAGAAAGAAAAAAAGCAGTGCGGTCGATAAGACGATAGAGTGACTAGAATATGGCAAAAAAGATCACACTAAAAACTGGTAACGATTTTGAACGGGTAGTTGCGATAGAAGGTCCACGCAGAGGCTCTCAGCTGAAAAGATATGCGCATTCAGAGTGTTTTCATGGAAATATTTGTGGTCGTAGCTGTCCAGAAATGAATGCAGATTTTGTAACCTCTTGCTTCCCTGGAACTCTTTTTGGAATAGAAAGCCAAACAACGTTTGAAGGTATATACTGTTTGAAAGTGAATCTCGCGCTCTATTTCCTTCAGAGGATGAATTTCAGAATTACTTGAAAAAAGAAGCTTTTAATCCCAGAAAAGAAAAAGAATGTTAAGCAGCACTTTCGAAAAACCCACTGCTTTAAACCCTAGGTCGGCCTAAGTTTAGCTCGGATGAGTCGAAGTACGAGGAAAGCATGAGACAGTTTCGTGTTGGTCAGCGCATAATTACACGCTGTCTCCAATAGCTTTCTCACGAAAAAGTAGTGCTCAAGGTGGTCCAGACGACTCGCGCGCATAAACTGAAAGTTTCCATGGAAGAAGGGTCATTTACAAGTGCAAAGCACCTGCTGGAGGTCTCGGTGCAAGCATATAGTCTACTTCGGACTTCGTGAAGCTTGGGAAGTCAAAAAAGCTTAAAAAATGAGCGCCATAGGAAATGAGTGAGCGCCCGGATTGCCGCATGAGCCGTCGCTGATTCTGAGCAGCACGAGTAACACTTCAAAGGAAACTATTTTGACACGCTGTGAGAGGTGCTGTCTCTGGCAACAGGTAACTAATGTCTCAGCGGCAGGCCTAGAGAAAGCCTTGCAACAATTCTCCGAGCCGAAGTTGCACCAGAAGAAGATGGTGCCGCTTCTGAACGATCTGTGACGAGATTTGTTCACCATAGCTTTCCGAATCCGGGAGAGGCAAAATACACTAGTTCAACACCTAATGGACAAAAGAGTCCTACACACAAACGATAACCTGTTGCCACCCGACACACAATGGATGCTGCAGAATTTGAAGATGATACATTATCGTACTTTGCCTTATCGAAACTTCTCGCAAGATTTTTTCCTTCACTAACTACCGCTTCTCAAGCACCTGGACATCTTCACTTGAGAGCACGGCCCTATCAACCTAGCCAATATGGAAGCTGCCTTGACCAAATTTATCAGCTGGAGAAAATCAAAACTTCATGAAAACATTTAGTCGATTCTGCGTGAGAGAGATTTTGCAGAATGTATTGGCCCCTTAATCGAAAAGGGTTCAACGCTGAGAGATTCCATTTTGAATATAGTGGTCGAGAAGGCACCGTTCCGCGAAAAGCTTAATATTTCGCAGATAAAGAATGCAATCGCTTTAAGAGACAGCCCCGCGATCAAAGTGCGCTCGTTGAGATCGCCTGTTGCTTGCAAAGTAGTCTAGCCTGCCAAGCAGAAGACTGTTCACCTTCCGCGACTCTATTGTGAGCGTGGAGGCTGCTATAGCCGCTCAAAGTGCTAGTTCTAACTCCTCCTCAGTCGGACCGCCTTTACTTGCTAGATGTCCTCCGACGGAGGCCACTCACTTGTTCTTAGTTGGGGCGGCGGGCATTGCTAATGCCTCTGGATAATTCTGCTCTCCTTCATTACAGTTTACTCATTGGAGGTATATACATTCAATTCAATCCATTTCGCGAGGTGAAACGCGTAAAAAACACGAGTGACGCAATTTTCGTGATGCAAAACCACGACGCACAAAAGGTGCGCTACCGTAATCACAAATTCAGACACCGTGTTGATAAAATTCCTTTTTCCTTCCCAGAGTTTTTCCTCTGCGTTTTTGTTTTCTTTTTGTATTCTTTCTTTTGCACTGGATGATATCAACTACTGCGAGATGTGATAGAGAGATTTGTGAGCTAGGGGCTGCACAGAGACCGCAGGGTGTATACTGGTCGAGGCGAGCGATTTGTTTATGTTTGTCTGGACGAACGCTCTGCTCCACTTTCCTCTTTGGCGAGAATTACTTATCGGGCTGCGTTTCATAATGCGGAAGCAGCTATCATGAGACTTTTATCCGGGACTTCTTGATTTTGTAACTTCTTGCTTCCCTGGAACTCTTTTTGGAATAGAAAGCCGAACAACTGTTGGAAGGGTATATACTGTTTGAAAGTAAATCTCGGGCTCTATTTCCGGCAGCGGATGAATTACAGACTTAATTGAAAAAAGAAGCTTTCAATCCCAGAAAAGAAAAAGAATGTTAAGCAGCACTTCCGACAAACCCACTGCTTTTGAACCCTAGATCGGCCTAAGTTTAGCTCGGATGAGTCGAAGTATGAGGGAAGCATGAGATAGTGTAGTGTTGGTCAGCGCATAATTACCCGCTGTCTCCAATAGCTTTCCTCACGAAAAAGTAGTGCTCAAGGTGGGCCCACGCTGCTATGCGTTCACACCGTCCTTTAATGATGTGAAATGAGGAGTCCAAGTGATCAATAATTTCAGTGCATTTGAGTCTCTGGTACGGGAGAGGACGTATTAGTTCCCAAGATATCTGCGGACGCAAAATGTTTGGAGGTATGGGGAATTGAACCCCAGCCCTCTCCCATGCTAAGGGAGCGCTCTACCACTGAGCTATACCCCCACGCTGCTATGCGTTCACACCGTCTTTAATGATGTGAAATGAGGAGTCCAAGTGATCAATAATTTCAGTGCATTTGAGTCTCTGGTACGGGAGAGGACGTATTAGTTCCCAAGATATCTGCGGACGCAAAATGTCTGGAGGTATGGGGAATTGAACCCCAGCCCTCTCCCATGCTAAGGGAGCGCTCTACCACTGAGCTATACCCCCACGCTGCTATGCGTTCACACCGTCTTTAATGATGTGAAATGAGGAGTCCAAGTGATCAATAATTTCAGTGCATTTGAGTCTCTGGTACGGGAGAGGACGTATTAGTTCCCAAGATATCTGCGGACGCAAAATGTCTGGAGGTATGGGGAATTGAACCCCAGCCCTCTCCCATGCTAAGGGAGCGCTCTACCACTGAGCTATACCCCCACGCTGCTATGCGTTCACACCGTCTTTAATGATGTGAAATGAGGAGTCCAAGGGATCAATAATTTCAGTGCATTTGAGTCTCTGGTACGGGAGAGGACGTATTAGTTCCCAAGATATCTGCGGACGCAAAATGTCTGGAGGTATGGGGAATTGAACCCCAGCCCTCTCCCATGCTAAGGGAGCGCTCTACCACTGAGCTATACCCCCACGCTGCTATGCGTTCACACCGTCTTTAATGATGTGAAATGAGGAGTCCAAGGGATCAATAATTTCAGTGCATTTGAGTCTCTGGTACGGGAGAGGACGTATTAGTTCCCAAGATATCTGCGGACGCAAAATGTCTGGAGGTATGGGGAATTGAACCCCAGCCCTCTCCCATGCTAAGGGAGCGCTCTACCACTGAGCTATACCCCCACGCTGCTATGCGTTCACACCGTCTTTAATGATGTGAAATGAGGAGTCCAAGTGATCAATAATTTCAGTGCATTTGAGTCTCTGGTACGGGAGAGGACGTATTAGTTCCCAAGATATCTGCGGACGCAAAATGTCTGGAGGTATGGGGAATTGAACCCCAGCCCTCTCCCATGCTAAGGGAGCGCTCTACACTGAGGCCTATAGACGCCCACCTGCTAATGCGTTCACACCGTCTTTAATGATGTGAAATGAGGAGTCCAAGTGATCAATAATTTCAGTGCATTTGAGTCTCTGGTACGGGAGAGGACGTATTAGTTCCCAAGATATCTGCGGACGCAAAATGTCTGGAGGTATGGGGAATTGAACCCCAGCCCTCTCCCATGCTAAGGGAGCGCTCTACCACTGAGCTATACCCCCACGCTGCTATGCGTTCACACCGTCTACTTTCTATTTAAGATGTGAAATGAGGAAGTCCATGTTCAATAATTTCAAGTGCATTTGAGTCTCTGGTACGGGGAGAGGACGTATTAGTTCCCAAGATATCTGCGGACGCAAAATGTCTGGAGGTATGGGGAATTGAACCCCAGCCCTCTCCCATGCTAAGGGAGCGCTCTACCACTGAGCTATACCCCCACGCTGCTATGCGTTCACACCGTCTTTAATGATGTGAAATGAGGAGTCCAAGGGATCAATAATTTCAGTGCATTTGAGTCTCTGGTACGGGAGAGGACGTATTAGTTCCCAAGATATCTGCGGACGCAAAATGTCTGGAGGTATGGGGAATTGAACCCCAGCCCTCTCCCATGCTAAGGGAGCGCTCTACCACTGAGCTATACCCCCACGCTGCTTATCCAAAGTGATCAATAATTTCAGTGCATTTGAGTCTCTGGTACGGGAGAGGACGTATTAGTTCCCAAGATATCTGCGGACGCAAAATGTCTGGAGGTATGGGGAATTGAACCCCAGCCCTCTCCCATGCTAAGGGAGCGCTCTACCACTGAGCTATACCCCCACGCTGCTATGCGTTCACACCGTCTTTAATGATGTGAAATGAGGAGTCCAAGGGATCAATAATTTCAGTGCATTTGAGTCTCTGGTACGGGAGAGGACGTATTAGTTCCCAAGATATCTGCGGACGCAAAATGTCTGGAGGTATGGGGAATTGAACCCCAGCCCTCTCCCATGCTAAGGGAGCGCTCTACCACTGAGCTATACCCCCACGCTGCTATGCGTTCACACCGTCTTTAATGATGTGAAATGAGGAGTCCAAGGGATCAATAATTTCAGTGCATTTGAGTCTCTGGTACGGGAGAGGACGTATTAGTTCCCAAGATATCTGCGGACGCAAAATGTCTGGAGGTATGGGGAATTGAACCCCAGCCCTCTCCCATGCTAAGGGAGCGCTCTACCACTGAGCTATACCCCCACGCTGCTATGCGTTCACACCGTCTTTAATGATGTGAAATGAGGAGTCCAAGTGGATCAATAATTTCAGTGCATTTGAGTCTCTGGTACGGGAGAGGACGTATTAGTTCCCAAGATATCTGCGGACGCAAAATGTCTGGAGGTATGGGGAATTGAACCCCAGCCCTCTCCCATGCTAAGGGAGCGCTCTACCACTGAGCTATACCCCCACGCTGCTATGCGTTCACACCGTCTTTAATGATGTGAAATGAGGAGTCCAAGTGATCAATAATTTCAGTGCATTTGAGTCTCTGGTACGGGAGAGACGTATTAGTTCCCAAGATATCTGCGGACGCAAAATGTCTGGAGGTATGGGGAATTGAACCCCAGCCCTCTCCCATGCTAAGGGAGCGCTCTACCACTGAGCTATACCCCCACGCTGCTATGCGTTCACACCGTCTTTAATGATGTGAAATGAGGAGTCCAAGGGATCAATAATTTCAGTGCATTTGAGTCTCTGGTACGGGAGAGGACGTATTAGTTCCCAAGATATCTGCGGACGCAAAATGTCTGGAGGTATGGGGAATTGAACCCCAGCCCTCTCCCATGCTAAGGGAGCGCTCTACCACTGAGCTATACCCCCACGCTGCTATGCGTTCACACCGTCTTTAATGATGTGAAATGAGGAGTCCAAGGATCAATAATTTCAGTGCATTTGAGTCTCTGGTACGGGAGAGGACGTATTAGTTCCCAAGATATCTGCGGACGCAAAATGTCTGGAGGTATGGGGAATTGAACCCCAGCCCTCTCCCATGCTAAGGGAGCGCTCTACCACTGAGCTATACCCCCACGCTGCTATGCGTTCACACCGTCTTTAATGATGTGAAATGAGGAGTCCAAGGGATCAATAATTTCAGTGCATTTGAGTCTCTGGTACGGGAGAGGACGTATTAGTTCCCAAGATATCTGCGGACGCAAAATGTCTGGAGGTATGGGGAATTGAACCCCAGCCCTCTCCCATGCTAAGGGAGCGCTCTACCACTGAGCTATACCCCCACGCTGCTATGCGTTCACACCGTCTTTAATGATGTGAAATGAGGAGTCCAAGGGATCAATAATTTCAGTGCATTTGAGTCTCTGGTACGGGAGAGGACGTATTAGTTCCCAAGATATCTGCGGACGCAAAATGTCTGGAGGTATGGGGAATTGAACCCCAGCCCTCTCCCATGCTAAGGGAGCGCTCTACCACTGAGCTATACCCCCACGCTGCTATGCGTTCACACCGTCTTTAATGATGTGAAATGAGGAGTCCAAGGGATCAATAATTTCAGTGCATTTGAGTCTCTGGTACGGGAGAGGACGTATTAGTTCCCAAGATATCTGCGGACGCAAAATGTCTGGAGGTATGGGGAATTGAACCCCAGCCCTCTCCCATGCTAAGGGAGCGCTCTACCACTGAGCTATACCCCCACGCTGCTATGCGTTCACACCGTCTTTAATGATGTGAAATGAGGAGTCCAAGGGATCAATAATTTCAGTGCATTTGAGTCTCTGGTACGGGAGAGGACGTATTAGTTCCCAAGATATCTGCGGACGCAAAATGTCTGGAGGTATGGGGAATTGAACCCCAGCCCTCTCCCATGCTAAGGGAGCGCTCTACCACTGAGCTATACCCCCACGCTGCTATGCGTTCACACCGTCTTTAATGATGTGAAATGAGGAGTCCAAGTGATCAATAATTTCAGTGCATTTGAGTCTCTGGTACGGGAGAGGACGTATTAGTTCCCAAGATATCTGCGGACGCAAAATGTCTGGAGGTATGGGGAATTGAACCCCAGCCCTCTCCCATGCTAAGGGAGCGCTCTACCACTGAGCTATACCCCCACGCTGCTATGCGTTCACACCGTCTTTAATGATGTGAAATGAGGAGTCCAAGTGATCAATAATTTCAGTGAATGAGGAGTCCAAGTGGATCAATAATTTCAGTGCATTTGAGTCTCTGGTACGGGAGAGGAGTCCAAGTGATCAGTGGTTTCAGCGCTCTTGAACTCCACGGCCACAGATTCATTTATTGAAAGTTCATTATCGTTCACTCAATCTCGGGAAGACTTTCTTTTACAAAAATATGAGTGCCATGAATGGCAACATATGCTGTCGAATTGTAATTGGAATTACTGACAAAATTTCGGGCGATTAGTGAGTGTATGGTGTCAGGACGGTTAGTACCAGCGCAAAATGTTGAAACGAGCAAACGAGTGATGCAGTTGATTGAGTGATGAATACCTAAAAGTAAAAAGATATCCGATATTCAAAAGCTGTGCTCATCGTTATGAAACTCACGTAAATAGAAGATAGATGAAGCATTGAATTGACTGGGGGTAAAGAGCGCTGCGTTTGTAGCGTTATGCGGCGACCCCAACCCTTTTCTTTACCCCGCTCGTGCTTTTCTTTCGACTCTCCGAGCCCTTTGTTTTCTTCGTGGCAGCTTTCTTTCCTTTTGTATTTTTGTCCGTGTCGTCACTGTCCTCGGACCCAGTGTTTCTGTTGTCGGACGAAGTCTCATCCTGGAAGCGCGGGTCACTCATTTATAATTGTTTCCATTGTCACAAGACATCAGAGCTCTTACATCTGATATTGGACCTTCCCTGTTCGCTCTGCCTACCCAGTCCAGTTTCTTTTCCATGTCGATACGGTTTTCCTTTGCTATGGACTTCAGCGAATGTGTCATATAACTGAACACTAAGGTTGGCCCCTCAAACACACAAATGACCATTTTTCTTCTACGGGCTCGGAGGCGACGTCAATATCCGCGCGCATGACTTGCGACGTCATAGGTCAGAACATCTATCCGCGCCATGGAGGCTCAACAGGGGTCGTATCTGGTGCTGTGGAGGGAGAAGAAAGCTCACTTGTCATACATTCCGCACTTTGTCTGGTCTGATAGCTTCCGTTGAAATGCAGTGGTTTAGGAACTTAGGGGGGTAAAATGATATGGAATTATCAGAGTAACGTTACTGAACATCTTTAATTTCCCCACGATGAAATTGACCGCTTGCGGGTCGATGATCATCTGACCTCTGAAAGGGTGGCATGACTCCCGGTCGAGGCTCTCCCTCAACCTGACTGCAAGATTTCATGAAAGTTTGGAGATGGTCGGTCGGTTGCAAAAAAGGTTCGCATTGCAAAAGGAAGCTTGGTGAGCAGGAGGGGGGGGCTGTTGCATTCATATTTATCAAAAATTCTCCCAGTGCTAGGAGACGGATCCTGTTTCCTGGATGCTCATGGTGGCACGTGGAGAAGATGAGTCAGCGTGACTGGTATGTGACAAGACAATCGTAATATGCGGCGCTGCTGGGCGTGGAGAGCGGCGCGGACGTGCTGACGAGTCTTTCGTAGCTGTTCTCTGAAGCCCAGCGTTAAAGGGATGGAAACAGAACCACATCAACTCGCCACGTTTACTGTCCCGCCTGATTCCATTTGGGTTTCTCTGCTTCAAACTGGCTCACATCGAGGATTTGCCCTACATTGCCTCCAAATAGCCTCCCACGACAAATTACGATTGTGTTGTCCCTCTGCTCAGGCGTGACCTACTTGCTGACCCATCACTCCAATTTTTGTGATGTATCTTGTAAAAATGGAACGTCCACTAACATGTAGTCGGGTTCTTCAGCAAAAGACATTCCATTAACATACTCCACAAGTCGCTTGAATTCGTTAGGAACTATCTGGTAGCACCTCGGAACTAGAAATTTTCACTTTAAGCAATCGTTTTTTCAGAGGTCTACCTATTTTGCAAATGATCATTATCGCGTACTGAACAAACTCGTAATCAACAACTCTCTTGGTCGTTAGTAGGGAACCATTTATGCGCTTGGACACATCCGATGTTCGCTGCGGCTATGTAGGGTCCGTATCAGTGGAGACTTGGTTTTGGCGCCTCCGGGGTCAGCCCTTTTTCCACCAGTCCTTAGTCGCTTGTCCTCTTCAAACTGGAGGGAACAGCTCGGCAGCTCCCTGGCATGCCGCAACATCCGCGGCCAACATTCTATAACTAGATGCAACAACACCCCAGAATCGTGAAATGAAGTGAGCATCACAAATCTTTCAACCTTCTGACTAGACGTGTCGATCACCGCTCCCTTTCGCTGCTGGCGTGGATGTGGAGGCTTCACCAGTCTGAAAGCTGACGTAGTAGGGGCTTCTAGCGCCCTTTACCATACTTGATTCTTGACCCGGATGCCAATTTTCTGCTCCTCGGATAATGGGGAAATCGAGTAGTGAGGCCGATGTACGATCTATAGTCTGCCACCAGGCCAGCTATTTGTGTTATGGACTTCTGCAGGCACAGGGCACTACACGTCCCGAGGAAAGCTGTTAATTGCATGGTGCTGTGCGGAAGGAGGAGACTCTCGTAAAGCATCTGAGCAGGACGTAGCATACCCAACATACTCCCATCAACAACTAGACACCCTCAAATGGCGCACCGATCAGCATCCAATATTCAGATAGGTTTCATAGGACATCGGGTCCTACTCCCACTGCCAACGACTCTTTTCTTGTCCCTTTCTCATGTAGCTATCAATATGAGTCTTATCCCCACAAGGTAAAGGGCGCTGAGATATGGGTCAGAGCAACCTTTTTCCCAACGTGCTTACGGCTGATCAGGTGGCAATCAGTGGTGATTACGTGCGTCTCTGGGGCGCTTCATTCTGAATTCGATGTTCTTTCACACGCGCGCTCCTTCTGCCAGGAGTAATGGACCCAAAGTAGACTTACCTATCAACAAGGATTTATGTTTCTAACGGGCTGCCGTAATTGGAATCTGCCAAGAATTTCTCTTTATAGACGACGGACTTGGCACTGCGATCGGGCTCTTCGTTCCACGGTCAGGTCCGCACTCGTCGGGGTCGTCACAATCGAACCTTAGTGGGATGTAATTAGTTGCTTCTTAGAGATTTCTTGTGTATGGTGAATTGTAGCAAGGAGTCTCTCCATCGAATCTTACATTCTATAAACCTACTAATTCTGTTCAGAAACTGATGTGTCGGGATTCTCGTGCGTAGTGTATTGGTTACGGTATGTATGTATGTATGTATGTCTGTCCGTCCGCAAAATGCTTCACGGGTTCAAACACGTCAGTGTAGGAGAGTGTACGACCGCTAGCCGGTGGCGAAACCAGTTGGTGCAGATGTATCAATCCAATGTTTTGATTGTGATAACACCCTGCACTATATAAGAGAACATGTAGTGCACTCCAAACCATTGCACGAGCTGCTCGCGTGGCAGCGTGACGCCTGACACGTGCAGCGGCCGGGATTGGGGAGTGGGGTGGGCAAGTGGCGGAGTGGGTGAGGGGTATAAATGTGGCGTGGGGGATTAGTGAGGGAGAAAGTACCGGGGAGGGGAAGCCATAGAGTGCGATTAGTTAGAAACTCATCACTGAGGTGTGATTAATAATAAAGCGCCATCGATAGCAGCAGATATAGGTGATATAGAAGGAAGGATCAACCAGAGTCGCGAATAAAATCCATGTTTTTAGTATCATCTATTGACTGGCAATTGAGGATTGTTTACAATCGTCACTATATAAACGAACAATGTAGTTGCATCGTCAAATGACATATTGGTCGAATTATTGACTATCTGTATAAAAGAAAAGCCGGTGAGGAGAAGGATAAGTGCAACGGAGCCGGGCCCGCTCAGCAAATCCATTCTTTACCTCAGAAGAAGGCGTGCAGGCATCAGCCGGCAAAGCCGGCTGGTCGATTTCATAAACCAGTCGGATCGTCGGTCCAGGCTGTCGCCGGGCGCTCCTCCTTCTGTGATATGGCTCAGCTTCGCCGGGCCATGCGGATTTGCCACGTGCTAAGTTATGGGATCGTTGACCAACCACACTTTTCAAAGGAATCTCGCATCACGCCAACAACTGTAAAAAGCAGCGCTCGTTCGTACCCAAGAATAATGGAGCCTGTTAGGTTAGCTGCTGAAGCAGCCTATGATTCATGCATTCTGTCGCCTTAAAGCGTCTTGCTTTGGAATGCACTCCCGCATTCAGCAGTGGAACGCGTTAAATGGCCCTCACTACAGCGGGTTGTTGATGGAGGGAGACGGTAAAGAGAATCGTAATTCGCCGCACCGCCACGCGCGGCGATGGGCGCGGCGTTTTCATAACTCTTAACCTGTGCGGAATCGAAGCACGGACGTCACTGTCGCCCCTCATCGGGTAGGACATCATTTACTGGTTTTCAGTAATATCTTCTTGGAGAATCGGGACTCTTCAATATACTTTATTGGTTAGCTTTCGCTGTACTAACAGCTTCTTCAGACCTTAAACGTTAAATCAAGCATATCTCATACAATACACTTAACAAGCATTAAGCTAAACAGTCAACTAACCAGGACGACCATACACTTATCAAGAAGTGCGTTATCAACTGTAATACAACGTATAGGGCACACTATGAACAACACAGTAACAGCAATTGAACGCCTTACCCGGGTGGACCGCCCTATGCAACTAAAAGTCACTAAGAATGCGACAAACGTGACATTTAGTATGACGTGCTCTATCGCTGCCGCTACGTTATCAGCCTCATTGCTTCCATGAGCTCATCCCTGTTGTTTATTTCCGGGGATAGCCGCTTGATAGCGAGGGCTTCAAGCAGTTTCCTTTCTAATGGGGCTTCCTTGGAGCGGTATAGCACAGTGACGTTCAGAGAGGGTGGTGGTTCTTCTCGATGCAACAATGTGCGATGCCGTGAAAAAGCACTCCTGGGGTAAGTTGGAGGATTTCGCTAGGAGCGCTACGCACATGATTCGATACCAATCGGTTATACAGGCGGAAGCATCTTTTGTGTAATTCGCCACAATAATTTCTGACCAACATCTACCGCCATGTGACAAAATCAGGACTGTATTCGCTCTTACAACTAGAGGCGATCTTATTTTCAGTGCAGTAAGATTGATCCTTACATCAACGAACGAATTGCAAAGAAAGTGAACCATATCGTCAGTCATCTCACCTCCCAGCCAAGCTAGTGTTCCGTCCACCTGCGAATCTGAAGTTTGCTAACGTCATCGCGGAGGGATTTATGAGAGAAGTGTGTGCCGAAACTTTCAGTGCAACTGTCCTTTAACTGCACTGAAAGTAAGATCTGCATTAAGAGGAACAGGTCATTTGGTCACCATGCGGGGATGTGGGTCAGAACTATGTGGTGCGAAACCAAATAGCGCTGTATTAGGCTCGATTGACGGAACATGTGCGAGCCCTACGAAATCCTCCAACTTACCCCAGGAGTGCTTTTTCACGGCATCGCACATTGTTGCATCGAGAAGAACCACCACCCTCTCTGAACGTCACTGTGCTATACCACTGCCCCATTAGAAAGGAAACTGCTTGAAGCCCTCGCTATCAAGCGGCTATCCCCGGAAATAAACAACAGGGATGAGCTCATGGAAGCAATGAGGCTGATAACGTAGCGGCAGCGATAGAGCACGTCATACTAAATGTCACGTTTGTCGCATTCTTAGTGACTTTTAGTTGCATAGGGCGGTCCACCCGGGTAAGGCGTTCAATTGCTGTTACTGTGTTGTTCATAGTGTGCCCTATACGTTGTATTACAGTTGATAACGCACTTCTTGATAAGTGTATGGTCGTCCTGGTTAGTTGACTGTTTAGCTTAATGCTTGTTAAGTGTATTGTATGAGATATGCTTGATTTAACGTTTAAGGTCTGAAGAAGCTGTTAGTACAGCGAAAGCTAACCAATAAAGTATATTGAAGAGTCCTCAATTCTCACAAGAAGATATTACAACATATGAGGCTCAGGGATAGTTCAATTATATCGTAACTGTTTTCAGTCCTTAATTGCATGTTGTCGCCATCTACTGCCTGAAACCATCGATGGGCGGGACGTCGCACGCGACGCCCAGCAGCGCGGCAAATTACGATCCTCTTGTCACATACCCGTTGATGGAAGATAATTGTGGTAAGAGGGATTGAGTCAGTTGCTGCTATTCATAATATCTCTGCTAAACAAACCCCATGCATTTGGAATAGAGCTAGCTTAGCGCTTGTACATGATGTCGTTACTAATAAGCAGCGAGGAATGAGTTCTGTTGGAATCATTGATTCGTCTATATCTTGGAGTCATATCGCGATGGATTGTTGTTGGTGAGCGGTGAAAGGGTTTTTTCCCAACTCACGCTTGTCACTTTTAGCTACTATCACTTCCGTACCCGCCAATAACACTCCCGTCCCGTATCACTATCATATCACCCTGTATCGCCTCTCGGATCCTCCCACTGTTGCTGTAACCTGCGTTACGAATTTGATGACCTTCCCCTTCGCAAAGCCGCTATTCGTATCTTATCACACTGTTATCTACTTTCGCTGTCGCCCCGCCCAACACGTTCCCGTCCACGACCCTATACCACCTCGCCCGCCAATCACGTTCCCGTCCCACACCCTATATCACCTCTCGGATCCAAGGACCCACTGTTCCTGTGAGCCGCACTGTGAATTTGGTAGTCCTTCCCTTCTAATGCCCATTATCAGATCTTATCAGCTGATATCACATCCTGTCACCTACCAATAATGTTTTCGTCCCACCCCCTATTTCACTGCTCGGAACCAACGTCCCACTGCTGCTGTCACCGAGTTATTGAATGTGACGACCTGCCCCTGTCTAACCGCCCTTATCGTAGTCTTATCAGCTGGTATTTCATGTCACCAATCAGTTGTGTTCCCGTCCCACACTGCCTACCCGACGTCACCAGCAAACAGTGAAAGCCTATTATCACTTCTTGAAAATCAATGTCTCACTGTTACTGGGGACCGGCGTTCGATGAATTTCCGTGGATGACACAGACAAAGCGGCACCCCATACACACACTCACAGCAAACGTCGTCATGCCTTGCACTTGAAGGGGATCACGACGCATGTCGGCGAGAAGTGGTGCACATCTGCTTCTGAAGCGTTCTCAGCGCTTTTCGTTGAAAGCGCCTGTATGCGACAAAAAGTGATAAGAAAAACGAGTAACAGCGAGAGGACAATATAATACAGTAATTGTCACGCCTTTCTGGTTCAACGATTTGGTGCAGTACGGTGCTGACGACCGCCGCCGCCACGCAGCCGGCAGGCTGACATGACGTATCCAAGTGCCAAGGATGACAGACTGTACTTATCGGATTATATAGAGTAGGATAATGCGTTCAGTACGTAGGAGGTTACGTGGCATGTTGAACTTTTGTGCATGGTCCAGTTGCCTAACCAGATAGAGGACAGAGGCTGTCAGAGCTTAGGCAGCGTTCAGACTGATTTTGTCGACACGAGGGTATGCGCCGTAACGCGCTATAACGCGCGTCGACACGCGACAACGCACTGTTACGCAATTACAGCTGCAACGGCGTTCTATTTCTATAGATGCAAACGCAGCCGCAGACAGGAACTGATGGGCGCCGCTTCGCTATTGAGAAAGTTTGAAGGAACTGGTGGCTACGCGTTACCTAATCACTTAGCCTGGTATCGAACGATTCCCGTACGCGGCTGCTTTCGCGCCTATAAGGTTGGAGCGCTGTTGCGGTTGTAGTGCGTTTCAGCGCGTTGTAGCATGTCGACGCGCGTCCCATCGCATTGCAGCGCGCCGGTAGACGTGTCTGAACTCTACCTTAGAAGTGGTAAACCAAGATATGGGTTTTCCAACGGCAGGGGAAAACGTAGGCGACTTCGAGGTGGGTGAACCACTTATCATTTGTGATAAGCGGAATGAGTGAGGTCACAATGTAAGCGGGTGGGATCTGGCCTTTCTATAGTATAAGAAACACCTCAAAATAAGCATCACTAAACAGAAATGGAAATAACCATAAAAATCCATGTCTCCAGATCGTCTTTTCGGCCTTGTTCGATGCCGTTGTGACAAGCGCGTGACGCAAATCGGAGCGTCCCCAAAAATTTCACTTGAAGACGTGGAACTCTAAAAGACGCCTTTCATTTCACGAATAAGAATCTTTAAGTACTTTTCCTACTCACTTCACTTGTTTAGTGTTGCCAACTGTGAACTTTCTAGCAATTCCAAAGTCTAGCATGTAAATCATCTTCTCGTTTTCACCTAATCCTATCGCAAAATTTTGCGGTTTGATATCCCTGGAGTGATGATAATACAAGTCCCTGGGAAGACAAGGCAAGAAACATACCTGTGCAGATATCCGACATCATGCAGATCGCCTATCGATACGAGTGTTTGTAAAGCAGCTTGCATACCCGTTGACTTCGAGAAGTTTCGGCAAACCACATTCTTTCGAAGATCTTCGAGCGATTTTCCCACCAGACCCATAACGAGGAACTGCAAAGAGATCCCGATATCCAGAGACTAAGGCTGGCACGCGAGTGGCTAACCTTGAACTTTTCCGTCTTTCCGCGATCAATCAATTCAAGGAAGTGTTTTTTCTTGTCCGGATTCTCTACTAGTGTACAAAGTCCAAGAACTCGTACTTCAATTTTGAGTCGAAGCATGCGCTTATCTCCTTCACACATCTCAGTCTTCATTGCATATTCCTCAAAAGGAAGTCATCACGAGCTTCGTAGTCGTGTATTAGACTGTGTTCATACTTTCGGCAGCGTCGTCCAGCGACCAGCAGCGTCTCGAGGGCTAAGGAAGTATGGGTATCGATCTAGCGTCTGCCAGTATCTACCAGCGACTAGCAGCGTGGGGTTGGAGAGTATGAGGAAATAGGAGACTAGCAGCCTGCTGGTCGCTAGTGGAGGCTGGTAGACGCTGCTGGTTGGTAGATCGATACCCTTACTTCCCGAGCCCTCAAGACGCTGGTGGTCGCTGATGGGAGCAGACGCCGCCAGACGCTAGAGTGATATCTATAACTTCCCCGTCGCTGACGCTGCCGGACGCTCGGAACGCTGATGTACGCTATTGGTCACTGGTGGACGCTGCCGCAAAGTATGAAGACGGACCATTTCAAAATTTTTTCTGACTCAGGCACGTCTTCATCGGCAACATGTAGCCACCAAGCGGGCATTTGGATCACCCTTGAAGTGCTCTTGGAAATCGTGTTTCAGCTGGGAGACGGCCGCGAGTAGCAGAAAATTTGTGCTCGGGAGCTATATTGTGGATCCATGCCTTCCCTGACTGGTTTCGCAATCTCAATGTCACGTTTCAAGCGGTTAATCATCTGCTTCCGTAAAGCGAGCACGCCCTATCGCACTGCAGGTATGTATAATTGGTCGAGCTTTCAGTCAAGCTTTCCAGCTGATTACAAGAGCGCTTGCTGATAAGCGTTGCGCTAGGAAGAATCTTCCAGCGATGAACTCCACAGATGATCAACCACAAATTGAGAGTGCTTCATTGCTTGATTGGTAAAGATATACGAAAGATTTTGCCATGGGACTGGTCCTCATGCAGCACACTTCTCACTATTAATAAGAATGTTGTCCACACGACAGGTCCGGGAGGTGCTCAGCTCATGAGACATCCACTGGGCAAGTACTATTCCACATCTCTAGAACTATCGACGCAGTTTAACTTGTAGGGGGCATATACAGGGCTATTCCAAAAACAGAATAATAGAGAAAATATTACTAGAGGGCTGGGGACCTTCAGCCCTGTGTGTCCCCTACAAGTTAAACTGCGTCGATATTTCTAAGTAAGAAGAAACCAGTCATCTCGAATATCTTGGCATGGCGCATCCTTGTCGGTTTGCTGGCGCTGCAGCAGCTAAGGATCGGGCGCAGTGTTGAAGGTTACCACCAATTCTGATTTTTTCAGTTCAATTCGAATTCAAACCTGCTTGTCAGGATCATTCTCCTTCACAACTTTGTATACATCCCCGAAGCCACCTGATCCTAATAGCTTCAGGACTCTCCACCTAAACAAGCTGACGCTAATTCAACTGAATGGCCTTTATATGTATTGGGGCAAGTGCACATTGAAGGGACGTTCCGCGACCACCTAACAGGTGGAATCCCCTGAGGGTTGATATGGTCCTAAGCGAGAAGGTTGCCTCACTTTTGCCACTCTAAGCAAGAGACGGGGGCTATGATACCGTCGTACGAACCGTAGTCAATTAGTTGGCAGCCCTGCCCAAGGATGAACACTTTCTACCTGAGGAGGATTCTGTCTGCGGTGACGCCCTCTTTTGTTATATTAGGTTGTCGCATAAGTTCTTATACACGACTTTTTTGTAAATATCTCAAAAATGAACCAGCCTGGAGATTAGAGGTATGCACCATCACCATTCACTACTCGACGCCAGCGCTCAGGCAGCTTGTCGATTCCATCCTTCCAGAACGACGGAGGCTGGGACTTGAAGAAGCCTTTCTGACCTGATCCTTTGTTTCGAACTTTTTTCCGTCCAGATAGCGCTGCAGGTGGCTGAACAGCCAGTAGTCAGAAGAGACACCGGTCTGTAGGGAAGGGTGGGGGGCGAGCGAGAGTCCACCTATCGCGCATCTCTCCGGCATGCGGCCTGGTCGCCGTTACAGTGTGAGGTCGCGGTGCTTTGACATGTGTGGAGATTAGATTTACCGCATTCCCTTCGCTATGTCCAGTGTTGACGTCGACGGGAAGCGTCAAGGTTTCCGGGGGGTCTGGATTTAGGTTTCTGGTCACGTACATGTGGAAGTGTCAATCGTGGGTTCTGTCCACTTCTCCAGCAGCGTCCCAGTACTCATGCGCTCTTCTGGGACTACCAACAGGCAGGGGAGGAACCTTTTTGGGTGAAGGTCGGCTTTGGGCTTCTGGCTGGAAGTTCTCCTTTGTTGACGGCCGAGCTGCCGTGCTGTCGCTCACGGAGGGTATCTGGTGGTGGAGAGACGTTGGTCCACTTTGCATCCGTAATGCGATCGAGTTGAGGGAAGATGTGAGCGCGTGTGGAAAGTGAGGAGAGAAGAATGCAGGTGGTCACGCCTCCTCGAGAGGTCGATTGAACGACAGTTTCATGGTGGGACCCCATTCGCGCCAAGCCTTGCTACTTGCCGAGCTTTTCTAGTCCACGTGCAACCGTCGAATGATCATAGCTAAGCATGGTCGCCATTTCTCTGGTGGTGAGGTACGGGTCCTCCTCCACGGTGGAACGTAGTACTTCCAAATCCAACTCCAGCACGGCCGACCCGACCTCGGAGCATCTAAAAGTCTCCTTTCTTGAATTTGGCGAACCAATTCTTGCATGTCATGTAAGAGATGACGTCCTCACCGTATGTATCCACCAGCTTGGTATGGGCTTCCTTTGCATTCCAGCCGAAATCGTGGAGCAAAACCAAACAGTGGCGCAGGTACGTTTTGTCACAGTGCAAATTGTGCGACATTGTGTACTGCAAATGCAAGCTCGGTGAGTGATAGCTAGTGTAATGAAAGAGTATAATGTACACGTCACGCACACGTGATGACGTAATACCAACATCCATGCGAACGAAATAGGAGAGGATCAAACACGTGTATAAGAACTTATGCAACAACCTAATACTTTTTGTTCTGGCTCCATCACCCACCCTCACAGTGTCTCCTTGCATATTATTCCTCGTCAAGAGCCGAAAAGAAACGGGAAAATATTGTATTTGGGGGTTCCCGACTCTTTCATGTGATTCTGTTGATGGGTACTACTACCTGCAAGTTACATCTTGCTCTGACTCCTAGTCGGGGAATGTATCTTCAATTCGTTCAAAGTCCGAATGACTAAAAGATGTTCTTACGTGAAGTTGTCACTCTTGATCATATCATTCTCTTTCATCTTTTCCCTTTGTGTGACCCTCTTCTTTTTATCTCCTGGTTTCTTGTCTGCCGGCTTTTCGGCCGGTTTTTCAGCAGGCTTTTCAGCAGCATTCTCAGGGGGCTTATCGGCTGGTTTGTCGGCAGGCTTCTCATTCTGTAAATTAACACATCTAGTTGAAAAGCAACGTTGAACGAATCCTTACTTGGCTTGTTTGCCTCTGGATATGGACACTACGATTGGTGGTCTCTAATGACATGCACTCTGATGATGACAACTATTGCGTCTTGTTCCTGTTAACCCTACGACAACTCACTGCTCGGTGAAAAATCGAACTCTTCAACATATGCACAAGTTATTTAGAAGTTACAACTATGGGTTCGAGATCATTTTTTTTGCTCAACCCTCCCAGCGACTAGCGCTCATCCTGGCGCTGATGTAACATATGATATTCGGATAAGATCACTGAGTTTTTTGGTAATATTAAAAACCGAGCCTGCAGGAAGCCTAGCATTACGAACTAGACGTTTTTGATGCGTTTTTTTATATTTACACGCGAACTCCACCTAAGGATTAAACCCCAGACCCGTTGGTCTTGATTATGTGCTGTCTTCGTAGTTGTCGTTCCAGAGCTCAAAACAAATAGTGTTTGGAAAGGGCCAACTCTCATCGTAGGAGCGAGAATTGTTCCTGCACAAATTCTTACAGTAGTTACGCTGCAGTCTCGGAATTGAACAGAAAAAAACAAAACAGAACAGAAACAGAAATTGTGCACAATCATGACCAATGGATTTTTCAAGTATCCCATTAAAGCTAGGTAGCCACCATAGTGGGAAAAACTAGGACGTAAACCGTAATGGATACACAAGCTACGAAGACTCCGCAATGGACAAGCACAAGATTACCAGGACTGCCACACTTAACAGCGGGCCTAACAGACTCTGACCAAGTGGATGGACATATCGGGAAGGAGCAGACATATGAGCGCTTCCGAAATGGGCCAGCGCCAAAACGAGAGGGATCGGCGGGCTCAACCTGTACTGTGTGCAGGGGTGCGCCCATACCTTGCGGCAGCGTACGCTAGCATTTCCAGCGTTCGGCAGCGGCAGTGACAAGGAAAGGATAGATATTGATCTAGCGTTTGCCAGCAGCGGGAGCTAGAGACTATTCGAGAGTAGGAGAGCAGCGAACGGTTCGATTAGGCGTTGTGAAATTGCCTGTGCAACCGCACCGCATTAGTAGACGATACCGTACACTAAAATGGTTAAATTGCATAATGTAATGGTTGGACTGCATAATGCATAATTGTAAAGGATAAGACAAAGTGGGATCATTCAGGATTTTTTCATAAGGATGAGCATGTATGTGTCGGCCGTTTATTCGTCTAACCAACGTCCACAAGAATTACAAAAAATTCCTAAACGGAACAATTTCCAAAAGATAAGCTCTAAAAAGGATATAGTGCCTGCAAAAGATGCGGGTTTTCATAGTTCAGTTTAATTCCGGTGCGACAATGTAATGTACATTCCGTTCCAACAGCCAAACAACAGAGTTATGCAATTTGACCATTTTAGTGTACGGTATTGTCTACTAATGGGGCACGATTGCACATGCTGCAATTTCACGAGGCCTGATCGAGCCGTTCGTTACTCTCCTACTCTCCCATACTCTCTAGTCCGCGCCGCTGGCAAACGCTAGTGAAACGCTGGCAATCGCTGGCGAAACGCTGGCAAAGGCTAGGTCGATACCTATACATTCCTTGCCCTCGCTACGCTAGCGCACGCTGGTGACGCTAGCAAACGCTAGATCGATATCTATCCTTTCCTTGTCACTGCCGCTGCCGAACGCTGGAAACGCTAGGGTACGCTAGCGTACGCTGCCGCCAGGTATGAACGCAGCTAACGGAGATCGATCTAAGACGGTGTCGCGATTGCCGTGTCACAGAAGGGACACGCAATTCAAGATATGGAAGCGAATAACCGACCAACCCAACACACGAAATTACCATGATGTTTGGCAAAATAGCAACCCATCTATGCGCTGCAAGGAAGCCTGCCCAGTGCCGATCTGTACATCATGGGTGTTTTCAGTGGACACATAGAAGAAAGCAACCACCAGTTAAAAGAATTCAAGAAGATTCGCTCACGGCACAAGGAATGAAGATGGCTTACGCCTACTGGAGCTAGCAAAGCCACTGAATCTGATCACAACCAACTCCTTCTTGCAAAAGAGAGAATCGCCACATTGTCACGTACTACAGTGGGGGCGTAAGACTCAGATCGACTACATTTTGACGCGGAGGAGCCAACGAAGCAACGTGCTAGACTGCAAGGTGATCCCATCGGTAACGGTCAACAGTCAACATCGTCCAGTCATTGCGACCATCACGATGCCGGCCAAATCATCTGCCTTCAAGCAGAAGAGAGTCAGCAGAAAGATGTTGTTGAGATGGAAGAGAATTGCTGAGCTAGGACCAACTGTCTAGGACCTATAATTGATGAAGATCCGCCAGGCCACGTCCGAAGTTACTGAAAAGGACAGGAGGAGATTCGTCCGGAAATCCGAGATAACGCACAGACCGTTGGCTCGAAGAAGGAATTCAAGCGTGCAGAGAGCGAAGTGCTTGGTTCTGAAACGAAGATGTGTCAGTAGCGGTCATGGCAGAGAAGGACGCGTACAAAGTTCGGCACAACCCTAGAATGACGGTAGGTACTGCGAAACCAGGCGAGAAGCTAAGCGGACCATCGCTATTGCTATCAAGAGCAGACTGAAGCTCTTGTCGCCGACCTGAATACCAAAGGAAGAGGGAAGCAAATCTATCGCCTTGCCAGAGCAGAACAGGACTTTATGAGTACCACACGTTCATTAAAGCTAGCAATGTAATGCTCGTGTATGACGACAGGATCAGGAAGCGCTGGCAAGAGCACTACCAGGATACCTGCATCGTCGAGTTTCCGCATCCGGCACTTTTAATGAACCACCAACTCAAGGGCCTCTCATCCAACGTATCACCGGGGATGAAGTCGAAGCTGTCATCAAGAAGATGAGGACGGGAAGGCTACCGATCCAGATGACATTCCCGTCGAAGTAAGTAATACTTCGGAAACCTAACACACTTTTCGACCAATGCTTGGAAAATGGAGTGGTCCCGACGGGCTGGTCAAAGAGTGTCTGTGATTTATAAAAATATTCGCCTAATGTGACACACTCTGAAAGTTTTGGATGTCAGGCTCAGGGTTGTAGTTAATATCAGTGCGATGTAGTGCGGATTTCGACCTGAACACGGACCACAGGCGCCATTCACGTTATTCGCCGTGTGATGGAAAAGGCCAGTGGATGGAATAAGCCATTTCATTTCGCTTCTGTGGATCTAGAGAAAGCTTCGATTTATTGCCACATTGACTTATTCGGGAAGGTTTTCGGCACCAACAAGTTCATGAAGCATTCCTTAAGGCAGTTTAACTGATCTACTTGAACTCTGAAACCTCCGTCCGGAAACCTGTTGAAAACACTCCACAGTTCACGGTTGCTGTCGGAGTTCATCAGGGATCGGCTCTTCTGCCACTGTTTTCAGACTGTGCATGGACTACGACGAACATTCGGAAAGAGCCTCCGTTGATGCTGGGATATGCTGACGGGGTACTGCTGATGGACTGATCCAAAGGGAATTTAGATCGGCGCGTCAACCGCTGGAAGAGAGAGTTACCCAACCATGGATTCAGGCTTAACATTAGCAAGAGGAGTACATGTGCACACCACTGCAACTACTTCGTCAGTCGTAGTTGACGGGACACCGCTCTCCACAGCAATACAGTTCCCGTATCTCGGATCTACAGAGGCTGCGGATGGAGATTCCAATTCCTGCACAACTGTATGGATGCTGCATGGGACATGCTTGATGTCAAAGATCTATACTTCACTCGTGAAGCTAGTCGCCATCCACGGAGCAGGTGACTGCCGAGGAACCAAGAGCCTATGGTATATGGAGATGAGAATGTTACTATAGAGCGCGGGACGTACAGGACTCGACCGGGTCCGAAAAGAAACCGTCGACAAAGTGAAGGTCCACTTAATGGCCAACAGCTTTGCCGGATCTCGTCTTCCCTGCTACAGTCACGTCCAGCGAAGACCTGATGCTGTATTCGAGTCAGCTGATAGATCACCTTTGGCGGTAAACGTCTAAAGGCCGACCTAGAATGCGGAGGAAAGACGACCTCTGCCCCTGCAGATGCAATTTACAGGGACCGTTGGAAAGCGTTGGTCAAAGAAGCGTCCCCGAAGGCCAAGAATACGGAAATGGACGCCCTGTACGAGAAGCTGGAGAGCCGAGAAGGGGACAAGTTCGTCTTCCGCCTGGCTAAAGCTCGGCATCGCGCGGCTCAGGACATCAGGGTCGTAAAGACTGTGAAGAGCTTTAAGCTGTTATTGTGGTCAAAAGTGGCCTCGGTAGCGTAATAGGGAACGCAACTGCCCGGTAAGCAGAAGATGCGGGTTCGAATCCCGTCCGTGGTCCGACTTTTGCCCATAACTCAGCATTCTTGTGATAACTGTGAAGAGCAGCAACGGGGCCATTCTCAGGAAACCAGCCGAAGTCAGAAAGAGGTGGGAAGAATACTTCGAGGGACTACTGAACGAAGAATTCCCCCGCAAGGATAGCCCACAGATAGAGGCGACGGCAGGCCCCATCACTCCCTGGACGAGGATGAAGTCCGCCGTGAGCTAGGGAGAATGAAAGTTGGGAAAGCAGTGGGTCCAGACGGGGTACCGATAGAGGCATGGAAGGCCCTGGGAGAGCTTGGGGTGAGTTGGCTAACAGACTTCCTAAACAATGTAACGGCTGGAAGGATTCCAGATGCGTGGAAGAGCAGCCACAATCCGTCCCCATCTTCACAGAAAGGGGACGGCGACGAATGCTGCCAACTTACCGCGGCATTCACGTTGACTCCCGGCATACGGTGAAGCTGTACGAGAGCCCGTGGGAAAACACTAGGGCTGAGGGAATTTGCTTCTCGAAGGAACGTTTCGGCTTCATGCCCGAAAGGTCTACCACTTATACATCTTCAGACAGCTGACGGATAAGTGCCCAGAGAAGCGGTGACCCTGCGCCTTCCTGGACCTTGAGAAGGCATTCGACTGCCTGCCTCGCTGTACGATGGCTAAATCAGACTGTAGCATCCCACACGGTTGACGAAGGAGATAACTATCACTGTTGGTACACGGAATCAGCCCTCACTCCGTTCCTCTTCCTCCTGACTCTAGATGTCATGGCAAAAGAACTCATGGAGGAACCATTGAAAACCATCCCAGAACAAGGTGCAGCGGTGGCAGGATGTACTCGCTGAGAATGGACTCCAGCTGGACGTAAAGAATACCAAATTCATGAGCTCCGAAGAGTGTAACGGAACCCATCGTAGAGTGCATGGCGAGACTTCCGGTACCTAGGGAGCGGCTGATGCCATCAGCAGCCTAGCAGCTGATAGCACCGTTTGACCAGGCGGTGAAGGCCCGAATCAACGCAGCCTGGATGAAAGGATGGAGTCCACTGGCCTCCTGTACGACCGGTGGTGCTCGAGAACGCTCAAGGGCAAGGTGATACCGCGCGGTGGTGAGGCCTACAATGCACTACGGCAGTGAGTGCTGGCAGACGGTCACACAGACGGCTGCGATCCAGCTGAAGGCACGAGAGCGACTGCGATGGTATGGACACGTACTGAGAAGGCCTGAGGATCACCCAGTAAGGACCGCATTGGAATTCGAAGCAGAGGGCAAGCGACCACGAGGAGCCCCAAAGAAAAGATGGAGGGACGTCATCAAGAAGGACCTCACTGAAGTGAAAGCCACGGCAGAAGATGCAGTGGATCGGAACAAGTGGCGACGTCTAACAAGATCAGCGGACCCTGCGACGGCGCGGGACTAACGCTAGGGAGAAGAAGAAGAGGTGCAAGTCCCCGTACTTGACTGTAACCGTAAAAGTGTGATGACTATCATTTCTCTAGCGGTATGTTGTTAAATGCGGATGCTGGGGTGTTCCAAAGGGATGCACTGGTGCGGCATCGGCCAGAAACTTTGGCTGCCGCTACGCCAAACCCAGACTCTGACACGACCCCGTGCCCGCAGCGAAACAGGACCGTTCTCAGTATGAATACGGGGACGCTTTCGTGTGCAATAAGTTCATTAGCCCTCAGGACCGGCTCTCCAACATTCCTTATCTGAACTAATGGATTTTTCCTGCGACGTTAAGTGTAAGGTCTATTTTACACATCACTGTCCAAACGAGACTGTTAGGAAGGACGTACTAAAATCCTGCAAGGAAATGTTTCCAAGGCACGTCGGGGCATGGTATACGACCCCTCTGATTGTGAGTAGGAATTCCTTTGCTAAGTGCTCTACATTATCTTAACTCTGAGGATCTGATGTACTGCACCGCCCTAGCTCCAGAGTACACTACCTTTGCAAAGGAGACAAGGTTTTCGGGACTTTTCTCTATCATAATCCTGCCATTGCACTACCCTGCTATGTGCTCATATCTTTGAAACCCTCGTTATACTGATGTTCTATCGTCTCTCCGAAGCAGTCACACCGGTTTTCTTCCCGTTGCAGCCGCAATATTATCTTTTTCCTGGGTAACTGAGAACACATCATATGTTATCACAGTAATCACATCACGCTAGACTGAGGACCGCAACAGTTACTGGTTTAAGTTCAGAGCGGTCATTCCATCCTATCGCTTGCCCTGAGGCATTTTGTGAACAGGTGAGAGGGGGGAAGGAGCATGCTGCGGAAAGCAGCGTTTAGACTTTGCGATGACGGGCGTCGCACGCTGTAACGAGCAATCGCCCAGAAAGCGTAAAGTGCGGCTCTGAGTCCAATCTGCGGTTTGGCTTTTGCTCATAACTTATCATTCTGTTTATGAGCTTTGAAAAGCAAACTACGTCGTTGAGCAGCAAATATCATAATCAGGTATGTAGCTGTTCAATCTAATGAAATCTAAGTCGCGACAGCTCAACTCCCCATGAAAGAACGTAACTGAAAACATGAGCGAATCGCCTGGTTTCTTCTTTTTTTCAATAAAGTAATGACAAGGAGAGCGATCTGCGAAGCGTATCGGCCTGTTGGCCAAGCATACCGTACTTGCACATTTGTCACGGCGGCGACGCCGTGTTGATCCCAATACACGGACAATTGAACACAATCATTTTACTGCCATTCATCTTTGTTTTTCTCTGCACTTCTCCCCAGCATGACATTCTGTGATCACTGTGACCTTACACATCGAATTTTCCACGCCTCTCAAATGTCATCCACACCGGAGTCCTCCCCCTGAAAAAGCTTATCCCCTGAAAAAACTATGTTTTCCGCATTCTTGAAAGCCTTGGCAGCCGCAATCCTTCATTGCTCTGCGCGGGATCTGGACCGTTCAGTGTAGCGTGAACATTATAATAGTTTAAAAGCAAGGAAATGTTATGCTCACCTTGTCTGGAGGCGGTTTTGATGCATTTGCTGGAGCTGCTTGTGAAGGTGTGGGTGCAGGTGCCGGTGCTGAAGGAGTGGATGTGCCAGGAGCACTTGCAGCCGGAGTTGGAGTGGAGCTAGCCTTTGATCGAGTAGCAGCCGGAGGAGCACCTGCAGCTGGAGGAGCACTTGCAGGTGGAGGAGGAGTAGGAGCAGCCGACTTCATGGAATGACGAGTAATGAGAAACACCTCTCATGAAACAGACACTGGGCTAGCTTCACTCCCACTCCTTCTAGTAAACAAGACTATGATTACCATGTGATAAGGACACATTGTGAAAAAATACCACGCAAAACGTCTTATAGCGTAGTTCGCTGCGGACGGTTGGGCGTGTCATGCGGGATGAGTTTGGCGTGGCGCTAAACCCTTTCTCCACCAGTTATTGAAGGCTAATGATGTGACTGTATCATATCGTTCGTATTACTCGTTTTCTACCACTTTTTGTCGCATGCGCGCTTCAACAAGAAGGCAGAGAACGGCTTTGACGGCGTGACACACTCATACTGCCTGACACGCCCAACCGTCCGCAGCGAAATAGAGTGTATGGTTGTGGGACTACTACTCATCAGATCAGGTTGTTGGTCTTTGTCAAAAGAAAGACAATGGCAGTCACAACTTTCGGGTATGTGAACCAGATATACAAGGGGTGCCAAACAAAAGTAACTTTGACCAAGTCACATATCAGCAAAGTTTTCGC
>MU931147.1:0-21039 GCA_036418165.1 Cooperia oncophora
TCCTGGTAAGAGTAATATTAACATGACTGGCAGGACGGAATTCCGCGACTTTGAGCAGGCGCTGCGTAGCGCCTTTTCCAAGAAAGGTATCCTTATAGGGGCCCTATCAAGCTACAACATACCGACCCGAACGCCCACCGCGCCCGCCCGCCCACAAATGGACGACCGGATGCCCATATTGCTTCATTTGCTAAGTAAAATATGAAGCGAAGGGATTGGTATGAAGCGGATGCGCTATTTTCCCCACTATATAAAGTCCTGCTAGCATTTTAGATACGAGTACAAATTATCGTGTCAACTGCCTTTAAGCAAGAGGTAGATGTATCAAAGGATAGGGGTAAAGTCTTCGTCGCTGATCGAGCCCTTTCTGGGATGCGGCACAGGTTTCAGTTCCATCAATAATGGTAAGGGCTTATTAATGCGATGTGCCCTATATAATGACTTGCAGGGGCCAGCCGATGTACAAGTCAGTGCTCTTAATCTTTCCCAGATGAATCTGGTACCAATTTACCGTCCCCGGAAGATACCCGGCTTCGTTGGCCTGGGCGAAAATCGAACCAGGATGTGACCCTGGATTGCGCGCGTGCTAAGCGTGCCACTCACATCTTGCCACCTCTGCCTATAGACGTATTAGGTTGGGGGAAGTAAAAAAGCTGCTTGTCTACAAAAAAAGCTTGTTATAAAACCGACAGCTGAGCTATTTTCCCCAGGAATCCCTCCAACGTCACCAGTAACTCTTCCTCATTCCCACCTCAAATAGCGTATGTCCTTCCCAAAGGATTCGTTCGACTGAGAGGCAAAAAATTTGGAAGTCCAGCTTAGTATTTCTGTGATACCTTTGGAATTACCTCACCTAAGGAGCGTTACATTAACAGGAACAAAACGACATTCAGATGTCGAAGTATCAAGGTAAGAAGCACTTGAAAAAAGCTTTTCCTCCCACTGATCCTTGCGTGGTACGGCCTAACGTCATCGTGGAAGCTATCTTATGATTAGTCATAAAGGTCGGCACCTGTTTCCTTCACGATTCGTCAGTTAATGGAGGACGCCATCTTGCTTGACTTTAGTAATACCGTCAGCCAAGCGCTCTCCTAAAACCCAACGTCGCAAGCCGAATTGCTGCCGATGACCTGTTCGTCCCGGTGACATCTCCATTCTACAAATAGCGTATAAACCATACTGACTGCTGATCTTTCGCCGTCTACTTTTTCGCCGCAGAGTCTTGCAAGTATAACCGATGGGACCTCCAAGGGTAGCGTCGGTTTCAAGAGCTGTCTCTGTATGAACTCGCAGTATGCATGCATGCGTGCATCCAAGATTTCTTCTCGTTCATATTTCATAATTGCAGTGAGAGAAAATCCCACGGTAAAAGTACTCGAAGTGAATGGTGATATGAGGCCATTGCTAGAGATCTGTCTCTTCAAGCAGTTATCCAGACTACTGTCATCAAGTAAATCGACAACCCCAGAAAAGGGAAGTGAAGAAGCAACTAAGCGTTGCTCAAAACACTCTCACACACAAATGACAAGCGCGCGTGAGCGGGGGCCTGGATCAAGGAGCAGGCCAGGGAGCGCTTTTCCAGCGGAAGCCAGGATGACATCATTGATGAAAAGGCTGCACCGCGTTGGCACTTAAACGCACAACCCCGAACCTCGCACGCCGACATCGTTTGGCAGGACCCACGGGCAATATACAAGGGCTAAAAACTGCTTCAGTAACTAAGCATAAGACGAAATCAAATTGTAACAAAACGAAAGATGTTGGTGAGCTCCTAAGTTTTAAACCGAATTGTTAGACTTCTCACGCGGCAAGCAATACCCAATGGAGTTTATCGCCTTGGCATCAAAAAACTTACCCTATTTTTCCGGAATATGAATCACTATCGTGGGTAGACCGCCATTCCAATATAGTTCCAGTTTATTCGAATTGGATATTGAGCCTTCAAGATCACCGTGGATACCATTACCCACGGTTTTAGAAGGCTGCGAAATCCTATGGCGACCTAAGCGAGTTCGATATTATCTTCATGTCTGCGATTCCCTGCGACAAGAAGTTGTCAGAGTGCTTTGAATCGATCAAAGGGCCGTTGTTTGACAAAAGGCTTCACTGTACCAAGTACTGGTGCGCGACCGAAGATGCAGAAACTCGCCTAAGCTACATCGTCGTTGGGGATTCCCCAAAAGGTCGTATTTGGTTGCGGGAGAGGGGGGTCGCAGTTGCCGTACTGATCTTCTCTACAGGAGGTTGCCTCAAATTTTTCGTGGTTCGTTCTCTGGTGTGTGCGACGTTGTTTTCGTGATTTTTCCTCTTCATGTGTACTACCTTTAGTTATACTAACTATCGCCGCCCTTCCCCCGCCCCTCCCACTCGACAGCTCCAATAAACCATGGAAACGGGAGGGGAGCGGGGGGGGGGTTATACCACCCTCCCAGAAAAAAATGAAGGGGGGAGGGGGTTGTACGGTTTCGAGCCTGAGCGTAGTCAAAATGGAGATGTGGCGGTAGACGGTCGGAGTTTCTTTTTCCACAACGGAGCGAATATGCCTCGACAGCCCGACCCCCAACCATTTCGAGGACTCATGTTCTTGCCCGAGTGGTCCCGGTCTCCACAGTCTCGATATATTGTGTCACTTTTCGCGATCCACCCACTGAGAGAGGGGCTGCGACTCGCAGAATTTGCCTCGCCCACTCCAGGGACGAGATTTGCTAGCTGTTTTGCCTACAGTACAGATGAGAATCATTCCACGTGCGACCAACCTGCGGTTTACCTCGTCTTCCAAATCCTAATCTCACACGGGGTAAAAGGCATTCTGCTTTCCTCGAGTGGCTTTTCTTATGGTTAGAGAGGGATGATACCGCGAATGAAACTTTGTCGTATAACTTCGACGCTGAATCAGTTTACCACCGATGAAATTCATTCGTGCATCAGTTCGTCTGTGCAGCAGTATAACCCTAATTTCGCTCCAGAAGACTTCGCAATTCCGCGTTCGTATAACGACTTCTCGTTCCTTGTAGATCTGAGCGTGGTTCAGGGGCTTGGCCCAGCCCCGCTGTCCACATCATTTGCTGAAGGAGGGCCGAACGACAACTATTAGTTTTTAAGCTGGTTTATTGTTTGAGCGAACTGCTGGTTATGCGCTGGCAAGTGCGCGAGCCGAAAGTTATCACAGAATGCTGAGTTCCGACCACGACGATTCACAAACCGCATCTTCCTGTACCGGGCAATTGGCGTCATGCTGGCGACAATTGAGCTGAGAGGTCAAAAGTGGCCCCGGTAGCGTAATAGGGAACGCAACTGCCCGGTAAGCAGAAGATGCGGGTTCGAATCCCGTCCGTGGTCCGACTTTTGCCCACAACTCAGCATTCTTGTGACAACAATTAGTGTCAAGCGAATGGGCGCCCCGCCAACCCTAGCTCCCTGACACGTCCGGCATCCGCAAGCACAAGACACTTGTCCTACTGAGAGCTTCGTTTCAATAGTATTCTTCCTGATTTTCTAGTGCTGGATGTCATTTAGTACTCGATGATGCGAAGGAATCGTATGAGCCAGGAAATACGCGGAAGCCGCAGGATATCTCTTTGCCAACAGGTTCCGAGAATTCGGACTATGTGACTTCTGAGGAGGAAATTAGTCTAGGGTGTTCGCGATGGTTTTGTTCTACTCTCATGTTAGTGGAGCGTCATTTAGCGACCACAGATTCACAGGCGAACACCATGGCATTACCCTTAGTATGCGACCGTGGGAATGTCTTCAAGAAAGAAGCAGAACTCTAAAAGCGCTTTTCCGGGTTGAACATCAATTTACCCATTTTTGGTGGCGTAGAATGTCACCACGCTTAGCGCGATCATGGATCGAATCCTGGGCGAACCATTCAAGCTTCTTATCTATTCACAAGATCGTATAGTTGTAGCACCTTCGATATGGATGATAAGACATGGGGTTGAACATCGGCGGATCTCGCGAGTTAATGTATAGGCCAAAGAAGCATTTAATGTACAACTCTAGTCTACAACTTAAAAGCTGAAGGCGTGGCGCATCCCAAAACAGCCTGTCCACTCCTACTTACATTCTTTGAATGCGTGTGGAAAAAAAGTGAAATGAAAGGTGAAATTCACTGCTCGCTGGGTAACAGTTGCCATATTCGGTTTTCTTGAAATCTGGGCATTTTCAACAGAACGTAAGCTCTTACTACTTTGCCTCCCAGGTTTGGTAGCATAAAACCGCTATTACTGAGGTCGGCGCTTCGACTAACTCGTCGTTTTCAAGACCTGAAAATGGCTCGATGTTCCCCATTTGCAATCTACCTAGTCCAGCCTCAACGTGCTAGACCAGTTGCGATAGCTTCCAGGAACTCCCAAATAGAGCAACATCCCAACAAAGCGAACCCCACCTTGCACTGTTCCACCAGCGTCGTCTCTCGTTCGATACAAAGAGCAACTCGTGATAAATGAGACACAGTCAGCATTAAGAGGTAACACGTGTAAAATACGCTGGGTTCCCACAATCCACATAGAGGAACGTGGAAAGGCAGTGTTTTTATTCCTTTATGTGGATTATGAGAACACAGCGTTTTTTACCGTGTTACCTCTTGATACTTACTGTATCTCGTTTACGCCGTGTTACTCCTTGTATCGACTGGGATACGCCGCCGGTGGAGTCCTGAAAGATGGGATTCTTTGTTGGAATGTTGCTCGAGTTGGGAGTTCTTGGTAGTTGTTGCGAATGACCTAGCACGATAAGGCTCGAACTGATGGACTGCAAGTCGTGAACATCGAGCCATTTTCAGGTCTTGAAACCGACGTTTTAGTCGAATGTCGATCTCAGTAAACGCGATTCCATCTTACAAATCTGAGTGGTAAAGCAAGAAGTAAACCTCTTGATGCTCACTGTTCAATATTTGAAACCGAAAAAATTCCCAACAATTTCACAATTTATACGTTTTTAAAATTACAAAGGAACCTCTAAATATTCCATACTGTGAACCTCGAAACCCATTATGTAATGGTGACCATGAATAATAGATTTTGAAAGAGAAATCTATCACAATTCATCATTTTGACTGATAGAATAATCACAACACTTGAAAAATGACAACCTGCACGTATTAATATCACCTATATATAGAATCTATATACAATTAAGTGTAAGTAAAAACTAAAACAACTCAGGCAAACGCTCAGAAAGTAACTGCCAAGACCAGGAGACCACAAAATACATGGCAAATCATTAGAAATGGTTGAAATTAGTATTAGTGAAGATCAAAACAAGAAAAAAAAACTGGAAAGAAAAATAAAACACGACTTTGAGCAGCACCGAGAGCGTGTTTGATAGAGAATACGCCAGGTATCATTCAAAAGTTTGAACTTCTAAGAAAAAGAGATAGCCCACAAGGTCGGGACAGCGGTGCAAAAAGTCGTGCTGTTCATCCCATTTGAATTTCATACCAAATTAGCAAATGACTTGGTTGTAATAATGATGTAAGGAGAAAAGCACCGGAAAATTTTGGCTAGTTGCCCAATTGTCCAAAACGGTGAAATCTAATGATTTTTCGTGGGTGGACATGAGCGACTCCCCATCCAAATGCGCGGCCACTCCTCACAGAAGCTTGCGCCTCACTACTGTAGTTATCTATCAAGATCTGAGACTATGCCCTGGACGTGAAGGAAGAAAATCCAGAGGAGCTCGGCACACGCAAATCAGCCCACCCCATCAGTAAATGAAAGTCGCAGTGATCAATCCATAAGGCCCCCACGTCATGAAAACGCGGAAAAAAATAGCCCAGCATTCCTCTTACCGTCGCTCCTACCTGCAAGACCATATCTTGGCTCCAAAAGAAACTCAGAAGACTTCCGAGGTAGCAAAACAGATTCCTAAAAGTCACATTCCACGATATCTCTCGCTTTGCAGCAAGCTAGTGACATGGTGCTGAACTGAAGAGGTTGCCACAGTTGAGGCAAAAGATGGCTTGGTTACGATGCCATTGAGCCTCGAGTGTCTACAACTCCGCCCTTCCCCGGTAAACCTCTCACCTAATGGGCGTGCCGACGTTACATGGGAGATTGACGATTAACCGCGGTAAGGCAAGGAATTCTAGGAAAGCTAAGGCCGATTTAATACGTCGCGAGAATGAAGATTAAAGAATCGAGGAATTTGGAGAAACACGAATCGGGAAAATCAAAGAAGCTTCAAAGAAGATCAGATAGGTATCGATTGATATCCTGTTCTACAACTCTCTGAATATTATCCTGAAAAGAGTCAGCCGATACGTACAGATTATATCCCGGGCATGTGGAAAGCGTTGCTCTGCACTCCATTTGAACGTGGCGGAGATTGCACTTTTGGTGCGATCCTCCGTTTTGGGACAAGTTTAATCATCCAAGTTCGTGCAGTACAAGACATGATGGCAGTTGTCTCAAATGGGAATGTCCGAGTAACAGCGTATTACGCCGTGTCAGTTTGGAGGATACAGCTGCATCCTCCCCCTATCCGATATATGGAGTGTATTTACAGTCTTGGTCGCTGCGCGGATGACGGTGTATGTCAGGCGGAATGGGTCTGACACTGCACCAAACCCGTTTTCAGACACTCGCTGAAGGGGTAAGGCAAGAACATTTAGTCGAAAATGACTGATACGAACTATATGATTCAGTGTTGCCGCTTGCTCGCTTCAGCAGCTGGTAGAAAACAGGCCTGGCGCCGCGCCAAACCCATCCCGCCTGACACGCCCCTTCTCCTGAGCGGACATGACTGTAATTTCTTGGTATGAACATGGCCTGTTGGTGAAAGTGAAATGATACGACAAAGAGCTGACACCTTTGGACTTGGTATAATATCAACGACCGAGAAACTCGTCCGGAAGTTCTATTTTTCGCTTTTTTTCTCTCGTACACCGCACAAAATAAGCTAAAAAAACTGAGGCTTTGGCGAGTTTTAGGCATTTTCTTCTGAATTTTTTTCTTCCTTAAAGATGAATCAGTTCGCACCCCCACTTTCACAATGCGGAACTAAAGCGTACAAATTATCATGCTGGAATTTGCCCTTAACCTTGTTCTCACTATTTCTGAAGCGTTTACAACCAGGTCATCACAAGGCAAACTCCTAAACTCGAACAAGCATCAACCCTACCCTCCCCCCCTAATTACAAAAGTGGGTAAGTACAACTGCGACAACCCGATCGAGAATTTCGCAAAAAGTGCTGACTTCTAATTTTTCACATGGCGTTTTTGAGTTGTACGAATTTCGTTGTATTTTGAACCTGTTAGTAGCTTAAGTAGATCGCTGTTATCAGAAAAACCCAGTATGGCTAAGAATTATAAACAATGAATACAAAAAAGTTACAAGTATAAGTGAAGGGTGAGCATTCCAACGAGGATTTTGATGAAATTGAGTGTAAGAAGAAAAATCCGCTTCTATGAAGCAAGCGATAAATCCGTTTCTCCTTTGGAGCCGATCCTCTTTGTGGACGCTTCTTCAATTAGATTCCCGTCAGAGTAAATGAATTTCGCGACCAAAGCATTTGGGACAACATGAGATTGTCACGTTGGTGTAGTTTGGTGCCTTTCGTCGTACTCGTTCGTCACATGGCGATCGAGTAACGAATGTCGCAAGATCGAGATTGGCGAAATAGATTGCATCTTTGCTGACGTTCGAAGCACCATCACTGAATTCATTACACTCATTCATTCATCTAACTTTTGATCTCTGGCTCACACAATAGACCAGAACAAAAAGATTCGGACCCGGTTTTTGTAGTTTACCTCAACATTTTGTGTTAAACATTAATCAGTCCTTATATTACTAAATTAGAATATTTTTCCACTTCACTGCACTCTTCCCCTCGACAATTTTTACATGATAAAAGAAAAATAAAACAAGAAAATATGTTTAAACCCATCCGCTATGATCTGTATAATCAAAAGGAAAAGTCTTCGCCGTTGATCATCCTTTTTGTGGGATGCGGCACGCATTCTACTTCCATTCAGAATCGTAGTGGCTTATTGAATGCGATGTGGCCTATACAATGACTTGCGGGGGCCAGCCGATGTACAAGTCAGTGTTCTTATCCTCCCAGACGAATCTGGTAGCCAATCTAGCTTTCCCGGAAGGTAGGACACTTGGTTAGCCTGAGCGGGGAAAAACCCACGATATGAAACTCGGATCGCGCGCGTGGTAAGCGCGTCACTCGCCAGTACACACCCCGCCTCACTTATACTATATCCGAACTCCATATCGTCTTCAAGGGTGTAGTGAAATTTTTCGAACAGTTGCTGGGAAACTGACCGGATGGTCCTGATATCTCTTACACTTCGGCTTCCACGACTATCACATCCTCAGTGATGGAAAAAGATTATGAAATATTTCAGCGTCCAGACTCTGCGGTGACGCGCGTCGACGGCTGTAACGCGCTACAATTGCAACAGCGCTCCAAAGCTATAGACGAGAATGCAGTCCGCAGACCGCCATCGCAGATCGGCCATCGATTCTCGTCTGCAAACGTTTGATCGGTGCGCGCCGGCCGCTTGTGTTTCGAAAGAGTAAGGGATTATGGTCAGGATACAGCAACGTTGTGTGAAACACATAGGGGGGAGGGGGTCGTACTTTTCCGCTGAGAGTGGGGAATCGTACTTGAACGTAAACGTAGTATATAGCTGCCGCAATGTTACACGCAAACCGTAAGCGGTTACTTGCCTTGAACGAAACTTGATTCGGGGTTCGATCCGATGAGTGCGTAGGAGTCCTATCTCTTGCAAGTACCTCTTTACAAGTATGCACCCAGAGAGAGTGAAGAATGATCAAACCAGTTATGAATCTCTGCCCTCAAATTAAGATCTGACAAAGGGCCTGCTTCGCACTTAAGGGCAGGGGGGGGCGGGGGAATGGATGCTAGTTCGTCGATTTCTTCAGTTTCCTCGCCAACCCTGAGACCCGTAAACTCTTGCAAAGCTATAAAATGGAGCAAGGTTCGCCGAGACACTCTGATTAGAAATCAAAACCCTTGTGAATTTACAAATTGCTATGAGCATACGGCGCCATTCTTTCCCACAGCTGCGGCTGTGTGCCGTTGCGTACACTGCGGAGCTACAGTAAGCTCACGCCTAGTTTTATTCAATGTCGAGGAAAGATCTCATGGGAGATGCGACTATATTTGAGCGCAGTGGGATGCAGGTGTTCCGATACCTTCCTTTTCGTCACCACTCTCACATTCAATCGCACCACGAAGGGCCAGGATACCAGCGACTACTATCTGGTTATCTGATCACAATATATGTGAAAAGATAGCGGTTGTGTAATAGAGTACTTGTACATACTGCGATTGCGCCATAGTCCATCATTGATTGCAGCTTCTTATTTTTGTGGCGGACTGGAATAAGAGATTTTCCATAAAACTCAAATAACATATCCTCAGCAAAAACTTTCTGAGTTACGACAGTCAGGCGCGCTAAAATGGAGCCTAAAAGTCGCGGATGACGATCACCCATCAACATGGAAAGACTTATATCTTTCTGGGAACGGTCGAACATGTCCTCTGAAGTTACTGCGCGCTTTCTTTATCACCGTCTTTGCTCACTCTGTCTCGGACTTGATCTCAACTCACTCTCTAGACCAGCGATTTGACAAGTGCCTGACTATGATGATCACGGCGAGAGGCGAAAGCGTACGGCTGGATAAACCGGGGACTTGCCACGCTCCCCAAACAATATGGAACGTGGAGAAACCGTGGGAGCAATCCTTGGTTGGGAGTAGTGAATGTATATTCATGTAGTCACTCATCACTCGATGCTTTACTCCATTTTATGTAACTTTTTTCAAGGAAGGACCTCTGTAGGCTGACACCTGTTATACTTGAAGAGTTAGTCCTGCTACTGTTGTGCTACTCGTTAAAGCATCGAGGCTCCTTTAAATTTTTCTACTTCTAAAGTTTTATTTTTGTGCGCATGTAACTACGCATATAGGTATCTTTTCGCTTGAGCTGGCCGCTTCCCCTCAAAACATCCATGAGGCTACTGCACAGGAAGATTCTAGGACTGAAATACTCGTAGATGTCACTCTTCAATCATAATCACCAAAATTCATTGAGATGCTACGTCCTGACGAGTAATGGAACTAGGCGTGAGGAATACTTCTAGCTCCGCAGTGTACCGCAATATGGGCCACAGCGAGCTGTGCAAAGAATGCCATAGCATTACCATGCGTGCAGCTCATACTCTTTACACGAGTTTCCTGTTTTTCAGCCGCAGTTGGCGAGGAGGGCGGGATTGCGGCGTGGGGGGGGGGATTTTACACTTGTACATTCTTTCAACCTGTCCGGACCATCTAGACAACTATTTCAATTCAATAGTTTCAGCTCCAATCTCACGCAAGTTTCGCCAGAGTGATAAATCATGATATCAGGAACTAGAGAAGCGGTCGAACATTGCATAATGTGCCTCTACCCTCTGTTGAACAGCTCGCCGTTCTTGTCACACGATAGTCTCTACACAACTTCGCATGGACAGCCATTTCTTTGTTTCACAGGGGTTACATGACCCACGTCCGATCGAGAACAGCAAATGCCCAATCATTCAACCGAACTGCTCCCAAACGCTTCAAAAAGAACGCCGAATACACACTATAACCTGCTACATCGTATCTTATTCCGATTCAAAATTCTATCATATCCCAACGTTCCCCACGCCCCTTTGGAAAAAAAAACTATTCGTGCTTCCACACGTTCCACATGGAAAAACTATTTCGGTGTTCTTTTTATTCACACTGTTCCACATTTATCTTACCCTGGTAATGTACATGTGTAAACGCAACCTTGGGTAAGCAGGCGGTTACTTGCCTTGAACGAAACTTGATTCGGGGTTCGATCCGATGAGTGCGTAGGAGTCCTATCTCTTGCAAGTACCTCTTTACAAGTATGCACCCACCCCGCGCCAGTGAAGAATGATCACCTCAGTTATGATATCCTATGCCCATCAGAAATAGAATTGCTGGACAAAAGGGCGCTGTTCGCACTTAAAGGGCAAGGGGAAAGGGGGGGGGGAATGCCGCTCGGCCTAGTTCGTGCGATTTCTTCAGTTTCCTCGCCAACCCGGCTGAGAACTCCGTAAACTCTTGCAAAGCTATAAAATGGAGCAAGGTTCGCCGAAACATTCTGATTAGAAAACAAAACCCTTGTGAATTTACAAATTGCTATGAGCATCGGCGACATTCTTTCGCGCACAGCAATGCGGCTTGTGTGACGTTTTTGCGTACACTGCGGAGCTACAGTAAGCTCACGCCTAGTTTTATTCAATGTCGAGGAAAGATCTCATGGGAGATGCGACTATATTTGAGCGCAGTGGGATGCAGGTGTTCCGATACCTTCCTTTTCGTCACCACTCGTCGCCCTCACAATTCAAGGAGCACGAAGGCCAGAATAGCGGGACTCTTGATCTGTCTGATTTGCTGGTCTGAATGAGTAATGTAAGTGAATAGCGGCTTGTGTGGAATAGGAGTACCTCTGTAACTATACTGGCGATTGCGGCCATAGTCGTCATCATTGATTGCAGGCTTTGCTTATTGTTTGTGGCGGCAACTGGAACATGAGGAGCATTTTGCATCAAACTCAATGAACGATATCCTCAGCAAAACTTTCGAGTGTACGAAAGCTCAGGGCCGGGCGCAAAAATGGGAAGCGCCTTAAAGTTATCGCCGAGAGGAGCGGATCTCACCATCACATGGAAACCCGGGCGGCGGTATATCTCTTCTTCGGACGGTAAACATGGCCCTGTAATAGTTACCTGCGCTTCTCTTATCACCTGTTTTCTACAATCTCTGTCTCGCAACTGTTGTCGACTCACTCCCTCTAGACCGAAGAGCCGGATTTGATCAACGGTGCCTGACTATGGAGGTCGATCACGGCGAGAAGCGAAAAGCGTACGGCTGATCACCAGGCGGACTGTGCCCACGCTCGCCCATCAACAATATGAACCGTGGAGAAAACGTGGGGAGCAATGCCGTTCCGTTGGGCAGTGAGTTGAAGTGTATATTCATGTAGCTCACTCATCACTCGATGGCCTGCTTACTCCCATTTATGAAACTTTTTTCAAGAAGGACCTTTTCTGTAGGGGGCTGACACCCCAGTGTTATCCTTGGACAAGTTTAGTTCTGCGTACCTGTTGTGCTACTGGTGAGGTCAGATAGCCATCGAGCAGGAGCTCCATTGGGGTTAAATTTTCATACTAGTGTCGTAATTGCGGTGGGCTTATTGGGATTACTTTTGGTTGTGCGCATAGTAAACATACGCGATACTGAGGGGTATGTTTGGTATAATCTGGCTGGCGCGTTACCTCCCGTCGAAAGAGGAGCGAGTCTCTCACCATGAAGGCTGATCCTGGCAGCAAGGAGATAGGATATCTGCAGGCTATGGGGAGGGAGGGACTGGAAATACTCGTAGATGTCACTCCTCAATCATAATCCACCAAAGTGTGGGCACTCCTATGAAGGAGTGCTGCAAGTCCGTGACGGAGTTCAATAGGAACTAGGCGTGAGGTTAACTCTAGCCTCCGCAGTGTACCGCAAATGGGCCACAGCCGAGCTGTGCAAAAGAATGGCGCATGAGCATGCACCATGCTGTGCAGCGAATCAGCTCTTTACACGAGTTTCCTGTTTTTTCAGCCGCAGTTCGGGCGCAGAGGGGCGGGAGTGCGGGTGGGGGGGCGGGGGGATTTTACACTTGGTGCTAACTTCTTTAACACTGTTCGAGCCATCTAGACAACTATTTCATGTCAATAGTTCGCTCCCATCTCATACAAAGTTTCGCCAGAGTGAGAATCATGAATCGGAACTAGAGAAGCGGGGAAAGTGCAAAATGTCCCTACCCCTCGTTGTTGAACAGCGCCGTTTTTCACACGATAGTCTCTACAAACTTCGATGGAAGCCATTTCTTCTTTGTTTCACAGGGTTTACAGGACTCCACGTCGATGAGAACCAGCAAAATGCCCACATCAAGCCGAACTGCTCCCAAAACGCTTCAAAAAGAATCGCTGAAATACGACACGATAAACCTGCTACATGGTATTTTTCGGATTCAAAATTCTATCATATCCAAGTTCCCCAGCGCCCTTTTGGAAAAAAAACTATATTCCGGTGCTTCCACACTTGTTCCAATGGAAAAAACTATTTCCGGTGTTCGCTTTTTCACACTGTCCAACATTTCCTTACACCTGGGTAATGTTACAGAGAATCTAGTGGCCTCTCCACGAAAGCTGGATACACACACGCAAAACTGAGAAGCTACAAATGAGGGAAATTCACAGAAAAGATGCCAATTCAACTCTGCAAAGTCTAGTTTCCCTACAAAAAACACTCTGCTGCAGAGCTCTTTATGCGAAAAAAAAACTTCAAAAACACTTCCAGACCTACAGGAAATGATCTCATGATTTGCAGTTAAGGAATGCAGCATAGAAATTAGATAATAGCCACTGAAAATGAAGAACCAATTGGAACGGAAATTGAGAGTCAACGAGCGGAAAAGGGTCCGTCAGTCACTACGTCTGCACTTATTCAAGGAATAACGGAAAACGTAATTACCCACATTACGCAATTTTCACCCTATCTGCCCGAAAACGAAGATTGACATCTATTACGTTAGATACTGTATAATAAAGAATTGCAGGAGTGAAGACCACTTCCCCCATTTATTCCGTTTACTCTATTACCATACGTTCTAGAAGGAAAGAGAAAAACGTACCACATTTCCCTTACGATTCGTTGTGCGTCACGTAGCATACCGAGTAAGAATTCTGAACGAAAATTGAGTTCGTCCGTTCGAATCGACTGCGCAAGGAATTTACACTTCCATACATCTCGATCAATAAGCAGCTGATCGACTTGTTCGTCCTCGTGGGTCAGCTTAAATGGTAAAGTCTCCGCCGTTTATCCATCATTTTTTTGGAGTGACACGCATGCTACTTTTGTTCGGAAGCGTAGTGAATTGTTGAATTCCACATGGCCTATACAATAACTTTGGAGGCAAGTTGATGTTTTAAACCCTTTCAGACAAATATGGTACCAATAAAACGCCTCCGAAGGGGAGGAGTTTGGCGGCAGGCGGCATAACGTTGGGGATTCCTCAACAGAGAAGGCGCATTTGGTTTCTGGGCGAGAGGCGATCGTATTTGGTGTGATAAAATTTTTTTGATAGTTGATTTTCCTTGCTTCACGGAAGGTACAAGGGGAGGGGGCATATTTGCTCGTATTAGCAGGGGAAGTGTCGTATGTGCCTTTCGAGAAAATCTGCGGCGTTGAGAAAACTTTTTCTCGATCATTGTTTTCGCCGTTTTTCCTGTTTCATATGTGTTATATACACATACCGCCCCTTCTGTCCCTCGATAGAAAAGCTTTGGGTAAAAAGTAGAGAAATCTTTGGGGAATTTCGAAACCGATAGCAAAATGGGTAGGAAAGTGTTAGGTAGGATGGGCAAGGGGGGGGCGTATTTTCCCGCGGTTTTCCCCACTTCACATATGTATAGATAGTCCCCCGCCCTTCGACAGCTCGATAGTATCAGAGGAGGAAGCTAGAGGGGGATAGTTCAAGCCACCCTTTAGGGGGAGGGGGCGTACGGACTCAATCGAAATCCCCAACAATGGTGTTCCCTGCTTGTCTGCTTTGGGCGGTAGCCGAGCCCGGATCTGACCTACGGAGGGCGCGTTGAACATGCCATTTGCCACTACATCATCTCTGCCGTGGGTATAAAATCATAAAATGACACACTTTTCATTCATGCATGAAGGAAAATTCAGTAGAGAACTAAAAATATAGTATGCCACATTTGCTGCGAATAGGTCGTGTCAGGCGGGATGGGTTCGGCGCGGCGCCAAACCTGTTCTCTAACAAAATAGAATAGAATAGAATAGAAGTAGAATAAACAGAAATAGAAACAAGTGATGAGCGGATGAGTTAGGGGAAAAGGGTTTGGCGCCGTCAAACCCATCCCGCCCAACACGCCCTTTCACCTGCAGCGAACAAGACTGCACACAATGATGAGGTGAGGGTAATGGCGTTCACGTATGAACCATAAGGTGCTGTGTGGCACGTTTGTGAAGAAAACAGCAGAACTATTGAAAAAAATTAACTAAAGACCCCTCCGTTTTGAACATCGATCAAGTTTCCATCGTTCGGACGACTTCTCGACGAGGATGGAATGGCTCATCCCTTGCTCTAGCTATACTGATATATTCGTAAATCAGGAAGGAATATTTTCAGGACAACAGACGCACCGAGGAGTGTGAAATCTTTTTTTAATCCCGTTTATCCCACTAGTAGCCTAGTGCTGGCTGCGAGGATTTTCTCCCAGGATACCAGTCAACAGGGAAGCCTCCCTCCTCCTTCACTCTTTTCCTTCTTTCCTACTCTCTTCCCTCTTCCTTATTTTCCTTCCTTCAAATGCCTATGCGAGGATTTAGTAGAGAAAAAGCATGAAAAACCGCACTGCCTCCATATAATGTATCCCCCGAAGACTGAGAGGAGATAGTGATAGAGGATTCTGTTTCGAGACGAATATCTCCCTTGAGAGGACGTACAGCACGCGACCCCAAAACACTCGCTGTGCGGAGAACCCTTGGGTTGAGTACGTTGAAACCCTCTGAGGTCATTGTCACGCATTTTCTCATGACAAGAGCGGCTTACTCTAGTTAACTGTGAAATTGTGTGCCTTTAAACCCACATAGGCAGAAAAGACCACTTACCCTCTCTACGTATTCTTCAACTCGATGCGCCAAACGAATTTTATCCTCGGTCAGCGCTTCAACTTGTCCTTGCAGTTCGTCACTAATTGTTGCCACCATTAGACGTTTCAATTCGGCATTGAGCTTGCGCTCTATGTCTAATTCGGACTTAACCTCGGCCAACTCCTTCTCTAGAAGCATCTCCTGAAACAGGCACGGTCAACAAAACCTAACACTACGTTTTCATTTGTTTGTAAAAAATTTATAAATGATCCATTTGTTAGGTTATTTCTGACTGGCGAACTAACGAGTGATTTAGAGCAAATGTCAGAGCTCAACAGCTACAATAACTACGATCTTGGGCCTAGGCGTTTATACTTCGGAAGTCCAGCGATTCAGTCGCGCGACTGCTATCAACTCGCGCTCTTCAGCTAATCGCTGGCCGCTGCAACCATCGGAAGAAGGTCTATCAAGCATAGGGTCAGACCGACAGTCGCACCTCGCAATCACGTGACTGAACCGTTCGAGTCGCCAAGAATGAAGACAGTTCCAAGGGAAAAGCTAGACAGTCCAAGAAAAAAATCTAGAGAGATCCCATCGGGTTGAACTGTGGTTTTCTTACATAAGAGCTATCTTTAAGCAATGCAGTACACTATCGCAAGAAAGTCTATGAAACTTGATAATGCACCCTTACCTTTTCGGACCGAGTACGATCCTCTTCCTTCGAACGATTCTTTCGAGTGTCAACTAATTGTTCGCCACTCACATCGCGTTTGTTAAAATTCTCGTCGAGTAAATTCATCGAATATGGTATCAGTTTCGGTATGCCTACTGGTGGCTCACCTTTTCTGAAACATGCCGTTTAGGAATATTAACGTTACAGGCAATACGTTTGCGCCCACTGAAACATGCTGCTTCCATTACTGCATTACTACGTGAGACTTGTCTGAAGGGTATGGTACTCTCACCACTGGCCACATCTAAGCTCTGTCCATACATGATGCAATTAGATAATAATCCGCGAGAACTGCAGCAGAGTAGCATCGTAATACGAAGCGCGAACGATCGTGTACATATCCTTTGCGACGCAATTGAGGTTGATGTGGCAGTTCAAAGGAACTCATGTTTATACCCTTAAGATTAAGCGGGGAGCAATGACAGTAATAAATAGATTATATAGTTTATCATACAAATAGAAAGGAAAACCTCACGAGTTTCTACTCGAAGACGGTTTGAAGAGATAGTAGTTTAGTATATGGAATGTGGCAGGCTGACTGCGTACCATTCACATCATGAATCCGCCTTATGCCAGTACTTTAGGGCCCACACTTACGGAGATTTTAGCCACATACGTGGAGAGAGCGAGACATATTGAGACCGACTTCACTCCACCACCAAGAGTTCAACAGGTTTAACCAAAGCTTGTAAATTATAATAGCGCGAAAGCAGCGAAAGGCCAAAATGCCACTGCACTCCGCCTCCCCCCCTCCTCCGTCGCCGAAGTACGGCTCCCTTTCTACGACTGTCTACGTAAAAAAAGTCTTGCTAACTTTTTTACAAATCCATCCAATTCCGAAGTTCGAGCTCTCAAAAATATGAGTACGTTCCTTTCCATTGCATTCGATTTACTCCAGCGGTTCTTGGCCGCAAAAAAAAGGCGGCCTATTAGGAAGCATAAAACGAAGAAGACCTACATTTCACATCTGAAAACAATTTCTCAGAGTGAACAATGCGAGAAGTTCAAATGAGCTCAGATCCAAGAGCCAGAGATATTTATTTGCCACCCGATTCAGAGATTACGCCCGATAGATCGTACATCGTTTTCAACCTTCAAAATGGTCTGCCTAGAAAACGTAAGTGCACCTAGGACGCTCTGGTGATCGTATGTCCCTGAGTTGGCTCCAAATACGGCGTCAATTGAGCGAGTCATGGAACATACTGATTACGCATCCTCAGATACATACATTTAAAGCACACGGTTGCCCAGGCTGTTTCCATTAATGTGCGCCCGCCTAGTGGAGAGCGACTGCTAGACACGAGCTGGCGCCGCGCCAAAACTCACATACGCAGGAACGCCTTACATGACGTACCGATAGCAGCAGTAATTATGGCGCAGGATGGTTTGCACGCGGGATATTCAAATTTGAGACAACTGGTCTTTTGTTAGACAAATAATTATAACAACTGTTCCAGAGGGAAAGCGTCTCACCAAAAGCGCAGCCGCCACGTTCAAATAAATGAACATGCCACCCGCGCCTCAAGTATTTGGGGATTTGGGTAAACTCATTACTTAGTTTGATGGTCCTTTAGACAGTGGGAATCGCAGTGAGTGGAAACCACAGCCATTCCATAACCCACGATTCCTGGAGATTAATCACAAAACGGCGAGAAGGGCAGCAAGGTACCAGCGGATACATAATAAGTAACTTCGCTATGCTCAGTCATCATACTCGATTTCTGTTCGCTCGGTATTTCCATTTTTCAGCTTGGCATGCGACCATAACAAACACACAGGAGACAGTTATCACAAGAGTGCTGAGGCAAAAGTCAGCCCTCGAACAAGACTGGAACCCACATATCCTGCTTACCGGTCGGTCGGTTGGGTTATCCATTACGCTGCCGGGACCGCTGAAAACAGCTCTAAAACATGTTAAAGCCTTTAGCCTTGCGGTTCACTGCAGATTCCGGCTCACCATGTTAGATGTGTGAGTGCTTGAAGGCAATGGCATGAAAAGCCATTAAGCTGAGAGGGTAAGAGCGACAGCGGTAGCGTAATGGATAACGCAACCGCCCGGTAAGCGGGCGCGGGTTCGATTCCCGTCCGAAGTCTGACTTTTGTCCATAACCAGCACCTTTGTGATAACTTTCGGAGCGCGCACTGTGGCGTTAAACAGCAGTCATCACACTTCGAAAAAAAAAGCAAATCAGAAAATAGCTTTGCTAAAAAAGGATGTTAACTTTTGAAAAAGCTGAGAGAAATATTAGCGAAAATCCCATACCTATCAGCACTCGGAGCGGCTCTATACGGTTCCCACGGCACAAATCGCGGTTTCTTCATTTTCGTGGACTCTTGCGACTTCTCTCCGTCGTTTGCCATCCTATGCACAGAAACCTTCTCGTCGTCGGCCGTGTTCGTGGATGCAAAGTCGTGGTCATGTGCATGATAGAGATCTATGAGATCCATAATGGTCGTCGCCGCGCGTTAACGCCGCTCCACTAACGGCGGCACGTGTGATGTAAGCCAACGCCTGAAGAAACGACGTTAGTATTTCATTATCTAAGCAGCATCGATCCGTGATGTATGACAAAGCAAGCTAGCAACGAAAAAATTCAAATCTTGCAAAATGCTGCTATCTCTGAGTCCCACTGAGATGTCCAGTGCAGCCTTGAAGCTCTTGCATTTCACTGAACCTTCTTCAATGAAAATATAATAAGAACTTCATAAAAAGACACAAATCTCATCATGCAAACGAGGTTCAGAAAAAGAACAGCTGAGATCTATCCTGAGGAAAATGGATGGTGTTGGGCTAGGAGGGCCATTTTGCACTTTCGCAAGTTCCTTTTGTTAGTTCATGTTAACAGGTATCTAAATTTTGGTGAGGTTTGTGAACTCATGTGAAGTTGCAAAATTGTTCGAATGAGCCATTCTAGTCACAATAATTAACAGGTTTTCACAGGGCGGCTGTAAAAGTCCAAGTGAGTCGATTCAATGCCACCACCAAGCCGAATTGCACGGAAAATTGAATTTGAGAAGATAAGAGGATGAAGATTCAGTCCAAGAAACTGAATATGTCCGGGTGTTTTGAAGGTCGGCTGCACACTTAAGAGGCTAGGCTGTGTTTATACTTGATATTGATCTAGCAAACACCAGCGTCCACCCACGTTTGCTAGCGTTCACTATGGTCCAGGAGTGGAGAGCATCGGGAAGTAGGAGGGTAGCACAGCTGGATTAAGCATCGTGAAACTAAGGCGTGTGCAACTGCACCACACCCTACAAAGACGGTTACGGGGCACATGTCAACCAGACGTGCTCTCGCTGCGAGGGTCCAGGGGTATTTTATCGAGGCATCTACCAGTCCAGTAGTTGAAGGGAGAAGGGAGGAGGAGGGATCAGAGAAGGAAGGAAGGAAAAGAAGGAAGGAGGAAGAAAAAAGGAAAGAGAGAGAGACTTCCCAGGTTGACAACTGCTCTGAGACGTACCGCATGACCCTGTGATTTTGCACTTGCATGGTGCGGTTGCACACTCCGCAAGTTCACGCCTAATCCAGCAGTCTGCTACTATCCTACTTCCCCATACTCTCTACTATCTACTATCCTACTTCTCCACTCCTGGACGCTGGCGTTCGCTAGATCGATACCAATACTTCCCTAATCGCTGTTGCTGGCGTTCACTCGAAAGCTGCCTAACGCTGGTGGACGCTGCCGCAAAGTAGGACTCAGCCTCACACTCGGCGAAATGTTCTGTACGCACAGGTCTGAAATGGCGTCTTAAACAACATGTTAATAATAACACATAAATAATTTATCACCACCATTAATTTTCACAGAAGTTAGTCTATAAATTTCATTCTAGTAAAAAGGAATATTTTGATGCAGCAGGACAGGGTGTTCACTCCATATCCCGGAAATGAAGGAGGTGTGGCTGAGTACAATTGTAATAATGTATTTGTCCAGCACAAGAAAATGTGACAGTCGTCCCAAATGCGCGCATCCCATAAAAAAACATCCTACGCCGTGCTCAACAAATTCACACAGCTAGGCCCTACACTTTTGTGGAAAATGGAGTGTAGCTCAACACATCCGACTTGAGGAGAGACGAGAAGAGATTTCTCACCACCGGGAGACGGCCAAGAGGATCGTAATTTGCCGCTCCGCCGCGCGCGGCGATGGGCGCGGCGTTTTCTTAACTCGTGTTAACCTGTCGATTGGAGCCCTGGACTTCATGTAGACCCCTTCATCGTAGACATTCATGGCTATTTTCAGTTCTGCATTGCCTGTTGTCGCCATCTACTACCTGGAACACCGTTATTTGCGGGCGCGACGAATAAGGCTGCGTTTATACTTTGCGGCAGCGTAGCGTAGCGCTTCCAGCGTACGCCAGCGGCAGTGCCGGGGAGAGGATGGATATCGATCTAGCGTTCCCAGCGTCACCAGCGTAACGCTAGCGTACGCGTTTCGCCAGCGTTTCACCAGCGTTTTGCTGGCGTTTGCAGCGGCAGGGGAGTAGAGACTATGTGGCCGTAAGAGACGCGCAATCGATGTGTATTGTAGAGACTGAGGGCGAGTGAGAGACGCGCAATCGATGTGTTTTGTACCTCCAGCTCTCCCATAGTCTCTACTCCC
>MU931148.1:0-37804 GCA_036418165.1 Cooperia oncophora
CCCCCTATTCTATACACAATACTGGACCAATAGAATACCAGTTAGTCATTCTCTATATATCGTTCTACGTGGTAGGTCGAGTTGTTTACTGAATAAAGACCCACCTTTTCTTTTAGTCAATATCATCCGCTTAATTATCTAAAATAAACGAACAAAGAGGCGGAGGTGGTGTAGTGACAAGTGGCGCGCTTACCACTCGCGCGGTCCCGGGTTCAAATCCCAGGTCGACTCCCGCCCAGGCCAACCAAGCCTTCTACCCCGGGGACGGTAAATTGGTACCAGATTCGTCTGGGAGGATAAAACACTGACTTGTACATCGGCTGGCCACCGCAAGTCATTGTATAGGCCACATCGCATTCAATAAGCCACTACGATTCTGAATGGAAGTAGAATGCGTGCCGCATCCCACAAAGGGATTGATTAACGGCGAAGACTTTATCCTTTTATCCTTTAAACGAACAAAGGTACAGATGCATTATTCCCAATGGAGACGTTTAAAATTGGGTCAGCGACTAGCACCAGTGCTTGCAAACAACTTGATGAATGGTCTAGACCATCAACCAGTACTTGGAACGCTTACCGTTCTCTCTGATGTAAGCAGTGAGACGTGCCAGTTCTGGCTATAACTGCTACACAGTACAGCGTTCTTTCGCTCATGCGAGGGTGGATTGAGTTAGTCAGCATTTGGGACCTTTAATTTAGTTTCAACTACTTCGGTTAAAGCACGAGCACGAATCGACCGTTCAGAGGAGATTACCTTCATTTTGAGTTAGATTTAGCGCTATGAGGAGGGGAATTCCGCTGAACAACAAGCCCTCAATAGAAGGCTCTGTCAAATATTCTAACTGCCTTGGCACAAGAAGGGTACCCCTGGTGGTCAAGTGTGCAGGTCTCACGACTGACGCAGGGACAGGAATCAGCTTCTGATTTCTATTGCCTTCTTTGTGAGTTGCCTGAGTAGGTAACCCACAACAATGTTTCAGTCGTTATCAGCCACAGTTTGCATTTTAGTGTGCGGAAGGTGCTGCCTTCCAAATTTCCAGTCTTGTGTTCTGTGCTCGTGGGCTATAATCTGGAAGCCTCTCTGACAAGACACTTGTCCGACTTTAAAAACACGGTGACGAGTTGAAGGTACGATGACTGTTACGCGGAGATATGTCAACACAAAGTGAGCCCGTACCATTCCGATTGGCTTCATTCATGTAACTTTTTGACACGTGATCTATATACATGTAGTATTTGATTGCCGATTGTTATGTGATCTGCCTGGTTTGACTAGGGAATTTGACCAGGCAGAACAGTATATAAACGGGTCATTTGTTAGATGTTATTCTACTTTCTGAAGTAAATATTCTGCTGCTGCTGTATTCTCAAGGACACAACATCAACCCAACCTACTAATCACTAATCCTCCTATCACAATTCGTTTTCACTGACAAAAGCGATCCGCAAGTTCCGAAGACATTGGATAAGGTTTGAAAACCACTGGAAACCTTGTTCAGAAGAGTTTTCTTATGATTTTTCGAAATGGCAGTCCGAAACCAAGTCTCTTCTTTGCACGGACCATTTTTGAGCAAGACGCCTCGTATAACTACACTCCTAGTCTCATTGTAATGCCTATCTATCCTATCATCCTAGTCTCTGTACCCTGAGCCAGAGAGGCCTGGCATGTTGAAGCATGGCTATGATATTGGTTACTCAGGAAATTCCAGTCTGCGGGACAAGCTGTGTATCTGCTTCCTGTGTTGGACAGAGACACGACCGCAGTTGTCTTAAGATGAAAACATCCCATCAGAAGCATAGACACCTTCAGCTTAAGTTGAAGAGTGCAGCAAAGCCTAGCAGATCTCAGGAATTTTGAGTATACATAACCATCAGTGAGTTTTACAGATTCAGAAGCGATTATTCCATGTAAGCAACGGCATGGTCAGTTACACGCGCAGAGATCACTAGTTCAGAACCTGGTAGAATTGTAGAGTAAGGTTAGCTTTAGGAGAATTGGTTTCGTAGTCTTTCACGATTTTGATGCGTATCCGATCACAAGGCGCGCGTGGTCGATGCGGCAAGTTGCGCTTTGGTTTTGCGACAGCCAGCAACTACAGAATCATTAAGCTAGTTCTCAGAGACAGAAAGAGCAGGTGAGCACAAGTGTCCCTTCAAAAGCGAACCAAAGCAGAAGGACTAGTGTAGATAGGGACGTTGTTTCCTTGTGAACGCGTTCCAGTTAGGCTCTTATCAAACGCTTTAGATGATAGTGTTATGAAATCGCAATAGCTGAGCCATTTATAGTGTAATATGTAGTGAAAAAAAGAATCTCAGCAGAGGATACGTAAATGGGTACGTGCTGAATAAGGAAAGCAATGACGTCAACTCGTTCGCCATGTTACTATCACCAAGGAAGGCAATTCTATCGAAGAATTGTGCGGTACGGGGTGCACAGCCTAGCGCCAACTCCTGCACCTCTGTGGACGCTTAGAAGGATGAAAAGGAGCGATCTCACAGGTAATTCACTAACAACAGCTTCTGACATATGAGTCTATACACGAGCGAAGGTAGAGCGGAAGGACAAATATTTCAATCGCTAGGTTCCAGGAATCGAAAAACAGAACAGAGCCCAGAAAAAGAAAGCTGGAAAAGGTTCAGGGTGTAAGGGAGATATCGGCAATGAATGAAAAGTTAAGCTCAAGGAGCAAAAGAAACCTCTGAATGGAATGGGGTGGAGCGCAAGTTGTGTCAGACCGTGGTAAAATGTATCAGATAAGGTATACGCATTCTCGTATATCGTTTGATTCTTTTCGAAAACCGTCGCGTCTCACAGTGAAGCTATAAAATACTGGCCCTAGCGAATTCTCAATGGATGAGTTCTGATCGTTGCAAAAGGAGACGAACAAAATAATGCATGAGTCTTAGCAGGTTTGCTGATGAGATTGCATTATGTTCTGCGAAACAATTCAACTTTCGTAGATACCAGTTGGCCATGTCATTTCCGCAATTCTGTAACAGAATAACATTACGAATCATTTCATATTACTATAATAATCACATGATTTGACTTCCATGAGGTATTTGCGAATGATTGAAGAGATATCTGGGTAGATCGCTGAGTCGCTGCTCGACGAGGCTCAGATGCAGCATGTTTGATTGAAGACACTTCCCGTGGTTAAGTGAATCCTTGGTTTGGCAGCCACGCACCCAGTCGCAGATAGCTGGCCGCTTTCACACGAAAGTGCGAGATAGAGGAGCTAGAAACGCTAGAGCTGCGACCGCACTGCCTATATGCTATATTGGCATATGCGAGAGCCCCTTACTCCGTTGATTACTGGGTGTTGCTTGGTGAGCGGCCATTTCAGGTGCGTCCTGGGCATTGCTAGCGCGTCTGAACCTTTGTGAGCTCAGAGGTGCTTAGAAAATAGCGCCGCTCGTTCGTGAACAGGCTGCTACCCCGCGCACTGACTGTCACTAAGTTGGAACCGAAAGGGTTGAATCAACCTAGGTCGACCGTAAATATTATAAAAGACAATGAGGACAAGTTCCCTTCAAAAGCCGAACCAAAGCAGAAATGGTTTTGGACAAAAGCGCATGGCGCCAGTTCACAAGCCCTGCCTCCACGACATGGGACTGCGTCCTGTGCCTTCCCCGTTAGTCTGGTTGAGTAGCTGAAAAAAACTTTAGTCCCGCGCCGTCGCAAGGTCCGCTGCTCTTGTCACGTCGCCACTTGTTCCGATCCACTGCATCTTCTGCCGTGGCTTTCACTTCAGTGAGGTCCTTCTTGATGACGTCCCTCCATCTTTTCTTTGGGGCTCCTCGTGGTCGCTTGCCCTCTACTTCGAATTCCAATGCCTTCCTTATTGGGTGGTCCTTCAGGCCTCCTCAGTACGTGCCCATACCATCGCAGTCGCTGCTCTCGTGCCTTCAGCTGGATCGGAGCCGTCTGTGTGACCGCCCTGACGTCCTCGTTTCTGACTCTGTCGAGTCGTGTCCAGCCGCAGGCCCATCTCAGCATCCTCATTTCAGCTGAGTGGAGCTGCCTTTCATGGTTCTTGCATATTAGCCAGCACTCGCTGCCGTAGAAAATCGCAGATTCAACTTCCTGGTACACTTTGCCCCTTGAGCGTTCTCGAGCACCGCCGGTCGCACAGGATGCCAGTGGACTCCCTCCATTTCATCCAGGCTGCGTTGATTCGGGCCTCTCACCGCCTGGTCCACGCTGCATCAGCTGCTAGGTCGCTCTCCACGGTACTGGAATTCCTCAAACCTTTCGATGCTTTCTCCGTATTGGTTTCGCTGCACTTTTCGGAGCTCAAAAACCTGATCTCCTTTACGTTCAGTCGAAGTCCATTCTCAGCGAGCACATACTGCCACCTTCGCACACTGCACTGGAGTCCTTCCTTTCTATCGGCTATCGAGGCAATTTCAGTAGCGTAGAGGATAATTTTTAGTGGACCCTCCATGATTCCACTGTCATTTGCGATGACATCCAGAGTCAGGATGAAGGTGGCCCGGGCCTGAGAGCTGTTCAGGACTGGGACAATATGCGGGCAGGAATTCCGAAAGAACCTAAGGGCTTCACTTATGGAGGGACTGAAAATGGTTCCTCCCCCAGACCCAGGTATGTTTACGGTTCTTGATCTCGCTGTGAACAGCGATCAATGTCTGTCTTGTTAGTGTGACGTTTCAAATTTCACGACAGCTGGAGATGTGTAAACTTGTTCGGATGGCCGTATAGCCGGTGTGAGCGGCCTGACGTCGTCACAGTCCCAATCCGTATTCACTAATCTTTCCTCTTCTGGTTTCAGCTTCACCTCGATGGCCTTCCGATCGTTTTTTTTGAGCATTGATATCCAGTGATACATTGCGTTTCATCATTACACGTCCACCTCTAATTTTACCGTAATTAACCCCACTCGCTGACCCATTTGCAGTGACCCATTTTTTGTATAAGGAAACGTTAACGCACATATGTTGAGATGGGTAAAATTTCTGAATAATTTTTTGAACTATCGAATTTCGACTACTTTCTATCATTCGTCCACCCTTGATAAGTACTTAAAGCGATTTTCTCACCTCACGTCTAAAAAGTGACGGATAAACCACCGCGAATCGTCGCGCTGAAGCTTCGATCAAAGTGCATTAGTCGAAAAGTGATGGGCATCTTCAAAATGTTTGAATTACTGTTGAGCCGTAAACATTGCCATAACATCTCCTCTCTGGACTCTGCAAGTTTCTTACAGTGCTTCAGTAGGTTTGAAGTGTTTTCCCTGGAAATCCAATTTTCAGTAACTCCTGATTCCTTTATATCCGTAATTAACCCCACTCGCCGACCCATTTAACCCATTAACAGACAAATAAATATATGGCTCAAATGACATCAAAGTTTCACGAGGAAATCAAGAGATAATCAGGGAATCGATCAAAAAATTGAAAGCCTTGAAATCAGGTTGATCAACGCTTGAATTCCACCCGGTCCAGTGAAGGAACAGTGCATGCTCATCGTATGAGGGAAGTCATCCGAATCATTGCGTTCAGTTTTCTGCCCTTCTTTCTAGGATGAAAACGAGGAATGGGCACCGAATAAGGCGCATGATTTCCCCGTCTTTCGTGTGATGCAAGCGGCACACCCATACAATTGCAGCGTCTTTCATGAGAAACGTAACTTGAAAATTCAGGACTTTACGACGGCATGCAGGATCGCCTATCGCCCTGGAATTTCTAACGAGAGGATCCTCACGTCCGTCAATGCTGTTATTCATACCTGCACGATTATTAATGGCTTACACTCAGTCATGTGCTCTGGTTATGTATGTGTGCTCTGGTTATGGTTGCGCTTCCCACTTCCACTCCCACACAGTACGTCAGGGTGAAATGTCTGGTTCACTTCCGACACTGCATGAAACTTGTATGAGCAATCAATCACATTGATGATTATGAAATTTGAAATAGAAGAAAAAGGATTCCAAAAATATCAGTTTTTCGTTATTTGACGGGAAATTCGAAGGACAGTTTGAAGGCTGGCAGATCTTTGCCCTCTCTTGACATCCTCGGTAGAGGATTGCCTTCCCGGTGAAATATTTTGCCTGTAGCCACAGTCAAGCTCATTTCACACGGATTTGGGTATTTCGGGCCCAAATTCTGCCGTAATCATACCGTTTTGCTGATCATTCAGGAATTCCGATATCGGAGCAGAATGCTTTGACTAGCTTCCCTCCCTTGCGCAATGGACTCGAAACAGAGTATGCACGCGGAAAACCTCAGTTGGGGCTATGACCAAACCAGATTTTGAGCAACGTGAATAAGTTACCATCGATGTATTGCAAAGTAGATATTGTGGGATGACTTATGTGGTAGACCTACAGTCGTGATCCATAAACAATAGGGCGTTGACGCGGCGCGGATTGCAGTGTAGCGTGGGCACCTTTCCCACCCATAATATAATACCCTAATGAGCGCGATGCAGCTGATGGGAAATTTGAAGTGGCTGCGTTCCAAGCCAGGCCGCCCCTCACACACCGTGTCGTTTGCAGGAATCATGACTGAACGGTTGACGAAAATTGTAGGCAATCGCGACAACTGACGAGCTTAGAAGCGAGATCATGCACGAAAAAATTGGCAGGCAGTTCAATCAGAATTGGTACACATCGACCAGCGGACTTGGCTTACAAACGTCGACCATCAATTGCCGACTGATTTTGATGAATTACTTCACTGACGCATTCAGAAAAACACATCTGAAAATGTTGTAAGTGGCGTGAGTTCCCGAGATCTTGTTTTCACTGCTTTTTTTACAGCAGTTCTGATAATATATGCCACCAAATTGGATCAGCATACGTGCCTTTAGGATGACTTCGCAACGTTTAAACCCTCCGACTTTCATCACGCAAAATGCTTAACAATGGCATATTACAGCTAGAAGAAAGAACTATTGACGAGATAAAAATGCACTTTGCTATAGAAAAAGAAAAATCTCTCATATTTCTTCAGACTCGATTCGCAGTCCATCTATCATTTTTTTGTTCTTGCTATGTCACTCGCCATCACCCTATGCCATTCATGAGCTCAACAAGGTGGAGCTGGTCTGCTATCAACAGTCTGAGGAATCGCTGCTAGCCTGGACTGCAAATTGGGTTGAGCTCCTTCTTCTTGCCTGCCCACTTATGCCGCTTCTGGCACTGCCGGTTAAACTTCACGGCATTATTTACCGTTAGCGAGGAGGAGGACGCAAATGTGGAGCGCTACTTTCAGGTCGTAGCATTGCGCGTATTAATTAACACAGGCAGAGCCACAGCATTCGACGGGGATTTTGTAGTAAGCAGTGCGATTTTGTAGTAAGCAGTGCGACGTACATGGTACGGGCGTACATACTAGCTATAACACACATCGTAAATTCATAAAAATCCACCAAGTGAACCACATAATTCCTAGCCAGAAATACGACCCCCCCTCCCCACAAGGACCAAATTACGACCCCCCCTCCGAAACGTCCGCAAGGAGAGAAAAATCAACTAGAAAAATAAATTTTTCCCAGTCCAAATACGACCCCCCCCCTTTTGACGGCCAAATACGACCCCCCCCCATAGGGAATCCCGCCCAACCAATGCTGTGCCCTGTAACACAGTATTTCCTAGCTAGCTGATTAGACAGACACAGGCACAGAGAGACGTAGTCGACCCGAGGGACGCAGACACGGCGACAGTCGAGATGTCGGACCGACGCGCCGCAGCACTCCTACGTTGAAAGGATTGGGTCCTAGTGCGAATACTGCGTACGTGACATCTTGCAACATCTAGCACTCCACATACCGCAATGGAAAGGGTGGATGCGTATACTCCATTTGGACATGGTTCAGTTCGCAATTTTGATGGGATGCTTCAAATGAGGCAACTGCCATCCAGTTCTGTGTTGGGCATAAGAATGATTGCATTTGCCTAAAAGGGGCAATATCGCGCTGACACTGCCACTTTTGGAGGAAATACGCAACCACGCCCTATCCATTTCAGTGATATGTGGGCTATTTCGTCGAACTCGCTGCTAGTGAGAATTAGTCTCCACTCTCAACTCTACACTCTCCACAGTGAGAATTAACTCTCCACTCGAAGACACTACGGCTGTCAGCGTCGAAGCCTATATTGTGAGAAACACGATTCAGATAGATAAAATACAACAAAAGCAAGATTCGTAAAAAACCGGTATTTCATGCCCACAGTTTCGGTTTTTTCAACGCAGAGGAATCATCGTTAGGACAAAAACAAAGAGGTAAAAACCCAATAGGACAGCTGGGGTTTTTAACTCTTTTCTTTGCTCTGAGTGTCAAATTACACTAAAATATCAATTATGAACTAGTCCATGAGCAGTAGAAGAGACACTTCCTACAAAATCTGAGTTGGTGTATATGTAACTTGAAAAGTGAACCACGACCTGGAAACATTGCGGACGACTAGAAATCACTCTAACAATAAACTCCAAGATCACTGGGGTAACTCATCCTGGAAGGGCTAATCATCTTAATCATCCTCATTTCTTGCTCATCTTCCCTTTTAGCTAGTTTCTGATCCCCTCTTTGATACTAACAGCTCACTTCTTATGGCTTATGATAGGGGATGTCTGTCCAATTAACTCGTTTGAAATGTGTTTCAATGGGCCGAGATGAGTGCTAATTAATGACAATGACAACAGTGTAAAGCCCCACGCGTGAAGTCTAATGGACAGATCTCATTTCGTAAATCATTACATCGAAAATTTGCCGCGCCCTTGTTTCCTCCTTGATTTTCCTATTTTTACTGAATAGTGGGTAGTCTCGGGTAAGGTTTCACAATCAGATAAGCAATTATAATAGATAGACATATGAAAGATCTCTTACAGTATGCCGTACTTTCGGTCGTCCTCTTGTTTCTTTTTCGCCATTCTCTTTTTTAATGGATAGTTTCTACGATAACCATGACGTGATGAACATGATAGCGAGGACTTTGTTGCGCGCCGCAAATAATGGAGGAAGTAAAGAGAACCCCCTCACATAAGCTCTACAAAGAAGACTTGAGAGTATTGGGTTGGCACATAAGTAATGGCGTTTTTTCAATTAGAAATTTCGTTCCAAAAGTGAAATGTTTTGCAAGCAAGCTTGATATCATCTGATAGGAAACTTCTCGTAGTATAAGAATATCAAAACAGCTTCGGTTGAGGGAATAATTTTTGTGAATTTTTTAGTCGTTGAAGTTGAAAGTGAAGTCGGCGAAAATTAGCACCTTCGACAACTGCCTCTATTTACGTCTACTCGAAGTGCTAAAATCGCTTAAGCTGCTCCATACATTTGGAAAAGGTTGAGCTAGAAGTCTCAGCAAGGGAATCTCAATAGGAATTTCATGAATTTCAAAGTTGGCAAGCTTCACCTCGCCGATTTTGGGAGGCTCACGTCTGTTCCACATAACATACTTATGGAAGGAAGCAGCAGTAATGTATGACAATTTTGTTTGCTACATAGTCATCGTTTATCATATTGCTCCGTATTACTCCGTTTTCTACCACTTTTGTCGCATACGCGTCTCAACAAAAAGGCGCTGAGAACGGCTTCAACGTGTGCACACTCATACTAGCTGACACGCCCCACCGGTCTCGCAATGAATGAGGCTTAAGTACGTTACAGGGGGGGGGGCAAAAAAGTCACTTTTCTTCATTGACTTTCGAGGCCCTACAAGTTGCACTTTATATAATTCTGATCGGACATTTTTGCCACCATATTGAAGAGCATATTAAATTTTATCATGACACTCCGCCACAGGCTTCTGGACGAGCGCTTATTCGAGAGATTGGCACGCGAACGGCGACTCGTCGGTGCCTGAGATCAGCCAGCCCAGATAGTCGACTTCTCCGCCACCGTAGACCACCATATTGAACTCCGCCCAAACCGGGTAATTGAGGGAATTCAGGTCAGGTGACCTACTTGGATATTCCATCTTCTTTAGGTACTCAGCCCCCTTCCATTCCAAGTAGGCGAGAGTTTCTCCAATGCCCTTCGATTCCATGTGGGGTTTCTCCAGTCAGGCTGCGACTGGAGATGACTTCATATTTTGGTGTACATGAAGGTGATGGGCGAGAGCCAGCTCCTGCTTATCGAGGAACATCTTGGGTATCTTCCGCCCTGGTACTCGTATCCACGTCCTCTGTCTGGGCAGCGAAAACTTTGCTGATATGTGACTCGGTCGAAGTGACTTTTTTTGCCCCCCCCCCCTGTATGTAGTGCTTCCTCACCCTTGACCTCTTACACAATCCTCAAAACCAACGGGAAAGAGGAGGGTCTGATTTGAAGTGCAGAAGATGGTTTTTTCCGCGTTTTTTTCTCCACTGGTAATTCAACTGACATCTAAAAATTAATAATTGCACCAACGATCCCAACTTGCAAACATGAATGGGTATTCAGGCAACTTCCATCAGAGGTTTCAACGCTGCAGAAAAGTTAGTTGTGATGGAACTGCACTTCTTAGAAAGAAAGGTTCCCGTTCTTCACACACTCCCATGAGGATCACAAAGATTTCACAATTCATATGAACTTCTCGGATATCTCTCTACCACATGCAAATATATGTTCCGAAGGATTTTTATGAGCTAGCAGCACACGGAAGTACTTTGTCAGAGTTGTTTTCGAGAAGTACTGATGGCTGACTAGTTGTTCTTTGTTGTAGCTACTATCAGTGGCTACAACATCTATCATGCTCGACACATGCCTTGAGATTGTAAAAAAAATACCCGAAGAAAACTTGTTGTAGGAGTCTGTTGTGACAGCAAAACATCAACACTCAATGAAAACACTGAGCACAGATATGCTCTCAGAAAACGAGCTCTCAGAAAAGAAATTCTTAGAGGTAAACTTGCTCCTTTAAGAATGAGCAGGCAATAGCTTTTCTTATGATTTTCCTTGTGCTCAACAAACACTTGTCTGAATTTTGAAGAAACCAGTATTTTTTAAACGAACTTCATCTGACATTCATGACACTTCTTTTTCATTCAGGGGTGGGTTATTTGACAATTAACTCTTCACGGTAATCTGTTACTTGCTCAAGAGTAGTAGCAGAGGTACGAGAAAGCGAAAGTAAATCAGAAATCTTCCTTTCCTTCTACATAATTGTGTTACTGTGCAATGAGTTTGTTCTTCTTAACTGTGCGGTGCACCTTCTGGTGTATTTGAATTAATAAATAAATCCGCGAAAAAACCTCTGTTCTGCTCGGCACTGGATGAGTATTTTTGGACGAGTTTTCATCGTGCCGACAATCGCTTTGATAGATACGGCTGGAGTACCAGCGTCGATGTGACTTACGCGGCGCTTCTGTGGGCGCCGCGTTACGGGGGGCTCTGGTCAGCGTGTTGCACCTTGGTTAGACACTATAACGGCGCCCTCGCTTGTAAAGGCGTCACGCAGCGCCTGCTAAGGAGCACAGTATTCTTTGGTTTAGGCATATCGACCGTGTACGCCTTGTCGATTTATAGTGCAGCTTGCCTTCAGGCCCGTTCGCATGGGCTTTGAAAATGCTCGCGCGCGTTCTTCAAAGCAGTAAAACACCCTAAGCGCACTGATGAAACGCAAAAAGTTGTCGTTGGCCTTGAAGCAGAAAAAAGCTGATTTTGTTTCTAGGAGCTGGTTCAAGACACTTCCATATAGGTGTAAGAATGTGTTGGGTTGGCTCATAAGTAACGGCATTTTTTTCCTACACAAATTTTCGTATCAAAAGTGAGAATCGTTTCCATTTTTTTCGTATTAAAAGTGAGAATCGTTTCCATTGTGTGCCACGATTCGATAGATAATTCTCCGCTCTATAAGATAGCGTGATTACTTTCCCACTGTTTCTTGACTTCTGTCGATTTTTATTTTACTGTAAAGGAGGTGCCGATGCGAAATAAAGTTTTTAGCAACAACTTTTTGTGCTTTATCTCGGCTCTCATTTGACAGGAGAAGCTCAACACTCATGGTATATGAGAACAAGGAGAGATGCTTTTCAAGACAGTCTGTAGTTGGGTCAAGCAATCAAGAGATGGCAGTTCCGGCTTTGTAATGTATATATAACAGCATGAGGGGCCCTCTTGGGGAGCGACTGCCTGCAAAACCTACCCACCGACTTCAAAGGTTTAACATCAACTAAAGGTGATGCTTGAATGAAGGATTCTATGACCTCTAACTACTCTCCATCCTTGGTATTAATCCCCATCAATAAAGTGGTTCAGTAAGCCCTCAGTTGGATTCAGTAGGGCATTAGGTTCCATGTTTGTGTGTCGAAATTGAAATCTTTGAACAACTGTTTGAACCATTACAAGCATTTCTAAGAGACATGGCTCCTCGTCCATATTCTTAGCACATGGGCCTGTGCGGTTTCAGCTTTCTTATTAGAAGCAAAAAAGAGGCCGTCGAAAACGCCCAATTTCGTCGACCTGGCACTCCACTTTGAGCACCTAAAAACAGTTGAAAGAGAAACTTCAGAAATTCTAAGAGTATTGCCGTATAAAGCGAAAATTTCTCTGCAAAAAATTCAAATCCCAATGGCAAATTCATTTCATTCAAATTTTCATTTTAATGCGATAATTCGAATGAGAAAAAAACGCCAATACTTATGGGCCAACCTAATAGAAAACCAGAAATTGATTTGTTCCTTATAACTCAAATAATGGAATAAGTGATCAACGAAATGGAAGGCAAATAAAATAGATCCGTTAGTATATATTTCCTCCTAATTTGGCAATTCTACAGTTCTGCTTGCTGGAGGCACCAAATGGAACTCAGTGACGCTTATGTGGGCCACCGTGTTAAGATGTGTTAATTTCTGCAATTAAAGTGGCCCAATTGCCCCACTTTGCACTTTCATACGTGATCACTGTCAACTAAAATGAACCAACGAAAAGGAACAAGCTAAAGTGTAAATCCCACTCGTCTGGCTCCCTCTCCCCAAACCGACGAATTATATGAATTCAAGACGTCGAAAAAATAGGCTGGACAGCGGGGGCGATCCGCTAACATTCAACGTACACAAAAATGTTTTGAAAGGAGACGATTTAGATGGAGGCTCAAAAATAGACACTCGACTAGCGCTAACCTTACAATAGAATCCCCCCCCCCTTCAGGAGGCGAATAAGATTTTGCCGAGAGCTGCATTGTCATTACATCAGGAGCTGCAGAGTAGCTTACAAGTTATGAGGTTTTCACGCTTTCTACATGATAATGTAGGGTCTAACATCTTAGCAACACCTCGTCCATAGTTATTCGAACAGCTGGGTTGGCGGTTAAGCAACTGTTAGTGTTATTTCAAAGTATGTTGTGCAGCCATGTTTACCAGTGTTCCCCTCAACAACGTGTTACGGGACCCGTTGGCCCCTTTTTCCTTCTGCCTAAGTGTACACCTCCTCGGCTTTTTCCAAGCTTTTCATATTCTTTTGAGTTGTAAAGAGCAACTGCATCACGAAGCCTCTCCATTGAACCACCACCTCGTTCATAAATGTTAGCTTTTCTCGAGTTTTTTAGTACTATCAACTTTAAACTTCGTCGCTCTCGCCAATCCTCGGGCTTTTATTGTGGTTATTAAGAACTTTTTCGACTTTCCAGTCCAAACCCTCGTTTACCGCTTTACACCATATCATGGCAGATGCGGTCGAATTTCAGACCTTCCAAACGACTCAGACATATTCACCGTATGCTCCTACGTTTTCCCTGATCCCCTGACTCAAAGAGTCCACCGCTCTCGGGTTCTTCCGACTCCACATCAGGGTACACCATTAGGTCGTAAAAATTTCCGCAAAATACTGCCCCTCAAACTTGCTCTCTGGCGACCTCCTTTGTTTCCTACCACCTTTCAAACTTCTTCCGAAATTTCGGCTTCCAGGGGCTGGGTGGGGTGGAGTGGACACCTCAGATATGGATGACTATATGATCGTTAGTTAAGAGCAGAAAGAACGGGATATCTAGTTCTATCGCTATCCGTCAGGGGTCGGGCTCACCGGGTTCACTATATGACGCACACAGTTCTGTGTCTCCCGCCAAAGCGGTGTTCAGCTGAGCAATGAACGATGTAGAAACCTAATTGAATCATTGAAAACATCCTTTTCCCGATGAATCCTTTTTTGTTTTTTTCAGAAATTTGTGTATTTCATTTCTTACTTATATCACCCCAAACAACAACCCTGGAACAAGAGGAAAACATCAGTGGTCAAGGGCGCGCTTTTGGAGGACTAATGCAGGAAAATCGCATCCTGTTACTTGTTATACACTGCTTTTCCCTTTTTTTCTTGATTTGTCTTCAGCAGTTACTCTGTTTCGCATGGTTGTTTCATTGTTGTTAAACCATAGTTCTTTGCTGCGTTAGGAATCATTTCTTCGGAAGTTATCGGTTTCAGGCATTCTTTTTGTCCGCTTTCACCGGACTGGCCCATAATTCATGACATTTTCCTCGAATTTAAATGTTTTTCTTTCATAATAGAAGGAAGCATTATCAAAACATATTTTTCTGTTTGATAGACCTTCATCTGATAGGCAAAACATCTGTTGAGTTTCAAGACAACGCCTCTTTCCTTCTTCTTCTTCTTTCTTCTCCCTAGCGTTAGTCCCGCGCCGTCGCAGGGTCCGCTGTTCTTGTTAGACGTCGCCACTTGTTCCGATCCACTGCATCTTCTGCCGTGGCTTTCACTTCAGTGAGGTCCTTCTTGATGACGTCCCTCCATCTTTTCTTTGGGGCTCCTCGTGGTCGCTTGCCCTCTGCTTCGAATTCCAATGCCTTCCTTATTGGGTGGTCCTCAGGCCTTCTCAGCACGTGCCCATACCATCGCAGTCGCTGCTCTCCAGTGCCGTCTGCTGGATCGTGAGCGTCGTGTGATCGCTATCCTCCGTTTTCTGAGCTCTGTCCGAGTCGTTAGTCAGCGGACTCAGGCAGCCATCTCAGTCAATCCTCATTTCAGCTGAGTGGAGCTGCCTTTCATGGTTCTTGCAGATAGGCCAGCACTCGCTGCCGTAGAGCATTGTAGGCCTTACCACTGCCTTGGTACACCTTGCCCTTGAGCGTTCTCGAGCACCGTCGGTCGCACAGGATGCCAGTGGACTCCCTCCATTTCATCCAAGGCTGCGTGATTACCGGTCTTTCACCCCGCTGTCCCGCTGCCATCAGCTCGCTAGGTACGCTCCCCAGCGTACTAGGCCTCTCGACGCTTTCGATGCTCTACAGCGCCGTTGCGCCTAGGATGTGTCGGTAGCACTCTTCGGCAGTAGCTCAGGAACTTTTGGTCTTTCTTTACGTTCAACCGGAGTCCATTCTCAGCGAGCACATCCTGCCACCGCTGCACCTTGTCCTGGAGTTCCTCCCTGCTGTCCGCTATCAGGGCGATGTCGTCAGCGTAGAGGATGGTTTTCAGTGGTCCCTCCATGAGTTCTTTTGCCATGACATCTAGAGTCAGGAGGAAGAGGGCTGAGGGCTGATCCTTGGTGTACCCCAACCGTGATGTTTACCTCTTTCGTCAAGCCGTGCGGGGTGCGTACAGCTGCTTTAGCCCCATCGTACATATCCTTCACTATGGAGACTAGGTGCTCCGGAACGTTACGTTCTCTCAGCGCTCTCCAGAGTACAGGCCGAGGCAGGCGGTCGAATGCCTTCTCAAGGTCCAGGAAGGCTAGGTAGCAGGGTCGCCGCTTCTCTCGGTACTTCTCCATCAGCTGTCTGGCGATGAAGATGGCGTCAGTGGTGGACCTTTCGGGCATGAAGCCGAACTGTTCCTGCGAGATAGGGACAAGCTCCCTCAGCCTAGTGTTGACCAGGCGCTCGTACAGCTTCATGGTATGGGGAGTCAACTTGATGCCGCGGTAGTTGGAGCACTCCGTCGCGTCCCCTGTCTTTTGAAGATAGCGACGATTGTGCTGCTCCTCCACGCATCTGGCATCCTTCCTTCAGCCGTTACATTGTTTAGGAAGTCTGTTAGCCAACTCACCCCAAGCTCTCCCAGGGCCTTCCATGCCTCTATCGGTACCCCGTCTGGACCCACTGCTTTCCCAACTTTCATTCTCCCTAGCTCCCGGCGGACTTCATCCTTCGTCCAGGGCGTGATGGGACCTGCCGTCGCCTCTATCTGTGGGCTGTCCTTGCGGGGAATTCTTCGTTCAGAAGTCCCTCGAAGTATTCTTCCCACCTCTTCTTGACTTCGGCTGGTTTCCTGAGAATGGCCCCGTTGCTGCTCTTCACAGTCTTTACGACCCTGATGTCCTGGCAGCGCGATGCCGAGCTTTAGCCAACCGGAGAACGAACTTCCTCGGCCTTCCAGCTTCTCGTACAGTGCGTCCATTTCCGTATTCTTGGCCTTAGCAACGGCTGCCTTAGCGAGTCGCTTGCAGCTCTTGTAGGCAGCGTAGTCTTCTGGGCTCCTTGTCTTTTGCCAGCGTTTATATGCTTCCTTCTTCTGCTTGACGATATCCTAGAGTTTCTCGTTCCAGAACCAGGCTGCCTTGTCTCCTCTGATACCACCTCGCGTCTCTCCCAGGACTTCCTTGGCACACTGTAGGATGACCTCTGCTGCGTAGGTCCAGGTGTCCTGGACTGGCCCATGTGGGTCTGGGAGCCCAGCCTCCAGTATTCTTCGGCCGAGGCTATCCTTTTCTACCTTGCGCATTTTCCACCACCGAATTCTTCGCTCTGCTCTCACCCTCGTCTTCTTGGGGAGGTCTATCGCGATGTCTGCCAGGAGAGGCCTGTGCTGAGGGCCCAGCTCTTCCCCAGGCAGTACCTTGATATCCTTGACGGTTTTGAGAGACGATCTTCTGACCAGGACATGGTCGATTTCCGTTTGTCTCCCTCCACTGCTGTAGGTTATCTTCTGAGTCCTCCTTTTCGCGAAGAAGGTGCTACAGATTGCTAAGTCGTGAGCTGTGGCTAGGTCAAGGATCCGTTCTCCCTCAGCGTTCTTTGCCCCTATTCCTTGGCCCTCCGTGCACCCTTTCTAGACCCCTTCTGTCATTTCCCACATGGCCATTCAGATCCCAGCTATGGTGAGGTAGTCATCTTCCGAAACCGATCTTTTGGCCCTCGTCCAGGGTCAGGTAGAACTCATCCTTTTCCGCCTCGGAGCAACCGGATTGTGGTGCGTACACGGTCAGTACGGTCCAGTACCCTTCCTTCGTGTCCATTCTCACTCCCATGATCCGGTCACTGATCCTGTTCACAGAGACGCAGCAGTCCTTGAGGGATTCTGCCACCGCTATGGCCACGCCATTCCGTTTGGTGTCTGCTCCATTGTAGAAGAGTTTGACGCCTTCTCCAATCTCGCGGGCCTTCGCACCCTTCCATCGCGTTTCCTGAAGGCATAGGACTTGGATATTCCTGCGTCTCATGAGGTCGGCAACCTCACGAGACTTCCCGGTAAGCGACCCCACGTTCAGGGTCCCAATTCGAACTAGCTTCTTTGGCCGAGGTCGTTCACCCCTCGGTAGCCCTCGCATACTGACCACAGAACTCGGGCGAGGGTTCTGCGCGCCACTTCCGGGTGACGTCCTAGCATTAACACTGATTCTATTGCGACTTGTCATGATTGTTGTGACGGGTTCCTCCATCAGCCGGCCTGTCAACCTGGGCCTGACGCTGGTATCGTCCCCATTTTTGCAATTTTTGCAAGGCAGGTTTGTGCCTCGGCAGGGATTGAAGAAAAGGCGGTAAAAAACTGGCGTGATTTCGGAAGCACGGGGCAGTAATACTTGAGTAGTAGCCACGTCTGAAACATCATTAAGTGAATTGAAGAAGCAGACCGACTACTCTTCATTTCACATCCTCCTCATTGAAATCGCGCTTGTGAAGAGTATGGAACTAAAAAAAGGCTCTCTGCTCTTCAGTTCACATTCTTCTCATTGAACTCGCGCTTGCGAGGTGTATGGAACTCAAAAACGCCCTACTCCTCTTTACTTCAAGTCGCAGTGCGCTCTAATGGCTATTGAAAACGTGAATCACCAATGATTGGCAAAATGCCTGGAACGCCGCGCGCAACGCGCGGATGCTGTAGGAATGGATGCGACCTAGACCTTTCGCAACACCCGAGCTTTGTACATAGCAAAGCCGGCACTAGAGTTGCCTTCACACACTGGGTCATTGCGAAGGTGCGGCGTTTTGGGTCTTGATTTCTTTGCGGAAAATGCAATGATGAGGTCGCACACAGCTACATAGCTGACACAAACTTATGTTCTCCTTCTCCTCCTGTAAGGGGATTGTGTCAAACAATCCAACATTTAGGAACGCGCGGACAAATGATGTCGAGTTCATTATAAGTTTATTTATTTATTTATTTACTTATGCGTACATGGGACGCGCCCAAGTTGAACGATGTGGTAATAGGAGTAAAACTACGATTAATTACTTATGCGTACATGGAACGCGCCCAAGTTAAACAATGTGGTAATGGAGAAAACAGATAACTCAAGAAAACAACTAAGAAAAAATAAAACAAACTAAAAGACAAACTCAAGTAACAAAAAAAAATTAAATCAACTACAGATTCAACTGAGACAGTGTGCAGCACTCAGTTTGTCAGGAGGATGAGTTCCAAAGGATGGAGTTCACTTGTTTTGAGTACATACTCCACAATCTCTCCAAATTGATCTCTGGCAAGAGCAGCCTTGTGTTCTCGAGGGATATACGCGACTGATAACGTCGCAATCAGTCCGAGGGGTGCCGGAAGGGGTGCACTGAACGGAATGAACTCGCCTCTGACTGTTTTGTTCACCAATGATGATCACTCAATGATCGATTCAAGAAGAAAACAACCACTGGTGGAAAGTTCGCTGGGTGAGCTAATTAGCAATCCCTCTAGAAACCATCCCGACTGATTGCGACGATATCAGCTGTACTTTACTCACGCACCTGTTCCTATCCACCACAACCAATTTTTCTCTTTAATCGCTCACTCGACATTATCCATTGGCTCCATAACTCTTTGTCAGTCGCCCTATCCTACACAATTGATAGCTTTGTCTCGTTCCACTCCTGAACTTCAATTACCTCAACCAATCATTTCACCTTTGCGAATAGTTTCATTCCTGGACTCCAACCATCTCCATCAATCATTTCACCTCTGTGGAGCTCAGTCAGCAGTCATTCTACCTGTCAAATCTAGTCTTGGCTTCTGTAATAATTGTGACCTTCCTCACATAGACCCTTTCTGACTTCAGTAACGCTACTAGCTGCCTTGCGGTCAGATTTTCCGTGCTAAAAAGGTATTAGTAAACATGTTTACTGTCAGTGCTGTCAAAAAGTTCGCATTTCCACATGTATTCTGTCTTTCTTGTCTTTGAGCCTTTCACTCAATTTTAGACGCTCTGTTCGAAGGCGATGAATGTACATGGAAATCAGATGCTGCTTGTGTCTTGAGGGTACGAGAATCCTTTTTGAAGACGAGGTCGGCAACAGCTCCGATGACACCTACAAATGCCTTCAGGGTACCGTACATGTGAAGGTGAGCAAATATCAATTGCTTGAATTTCAAACCGTACCAGGTCCTGACCTGACATGATCTCCAACTGTATCCCCCTCATGGAGATTGGTGAATGGTCATTTTCTGCTTCTGCTGCTCCAGTACCTCGACCCACCGCTCACCCGCACACAAATGGACGACCGTACCTGGTGCTCGTATTGCTTCGTTTGCAAGGTACATTATGAAGCGGCTGCGGTGCTGCATGGATATATGAGTACAAACGTGCAACCGTACTTATGTAGCACTTACTGGCTAGATGCCTAACGTGCAGCCGTACCTATTGTAGCCTTACTGGCAAGATGCCTACAGGAAACTCGACCCAAAATTACTCTTTGTGTCATCAAGGACGAAGCCTTCTCTTCGCAGGTTTTTGACTGTTTCACTTCGTTTTTCCAAAATTTTCCCACTATTAGCATCCCGCTAGCATTTTGGACCGAGTACCAAGTTATCATGCCATGCTCCACTGAGACGGCATGTAGTCTTTACTTTGACAATCTCGAATATTATTGACCAGTTTGGCATGGTTCGTGCCATGGCTTAGCGAGTTATGAGTTTGGTGACCTTCCCCTCTTGAGGCCCCTTGTAAGCCCCTTCAGCTGTTATCACTTTCTGCCACCTACCAATAGTGTTTCTGCCTGACCTTCTACATCACCTATGAATCTGAACTCTCTTCACTTTCTCGTTCCACGATTTGAAAGGAAAGTGGTTAGATTTCCAGTCCAAAACCACACACACACACACAACATACACGCACGCACGCAACGTCAGCACGCACACCCATCATCACTCACCAACAGACAAACTTAGCAAATAAATATGTTAGATCTAAGAGCGAGCCGTGGATGGGAATATTTTCGGTTGGGTTCGCACAACCGTCTTGGTCCTACCTTGTGCTAAGGTTCTAAGGAGGTCCGGCCCATAAACTTTAATTCATTTTTTTTTCAGCGAGCATGTTTCTATGTGGCGGTGTCGGCACTCATTCTATGCTTATTCTCGACGGGTTGTATGTTCTTCGGCGTGTACTCTGTGAATCTCTGGCTTGATATTTTCTTGATTGTACTGAATGCCGTTGCTGCCGTTTCTGTTCTTATTGGTCTCTATACTGAAAAGCCGACATTTCTCATTCCTTTCATTGTTTTTGAGGTAGGAAAGCGTTCTTGACTTGATATTCCCCTCAAAAACGATTCTCAGTTTACGCAGAATCAACAGCTTATCACAAATGAGTCGAAAATTCTGAATACTTGCAAGTCATATCTGTGAACTATAACCCTCCTGTTGTAGCGAAATCAAGGATTTATGAGACACCTGGTCAAAGTTGTCATTTGTGATTAAAACCACACCATCAGGTGCTTTTTTTCTTGGTCTCAAAACTGCTTTCAAAAGTTGCCGGGCTTCTCTCTTGACAGGGTTGTGGATGTGTTGTCATCTGCACTGCCCTACATTTCGTCACATGGAAGCGCACTGGGAGATGGACTGGAGGATCACGCGGCGTCGCGCGCGACAAAATAATATATGTACCTGTGCCAGCGCACGCTCGCGATCGTTGCATGGCAATACTTTATTGAATCGGATATCATTTGTTTCAGTTTTCAGTTATGCTCCTTCATTCTAGTCAGACCTGAGCTCTCATGGCCGTTAGATTTCGTTTTCCTTTTTAATTAGGGAGTTCACTCAGTAATTATATTTACACGTTCGCGGCGGCGCCGTTTCGTCAAAAACTCAAACTTTGTCGAACTTTGTCGCGTTCGGGGCGGGCGAAGTTTGGGCAGTCATCCCGTTCATGGTTGCGCGCTCGCGACGGAACCATAAACGCCTAAAAATTCACGAAAGCCGTTTTTCGCCATTCTTTTTACATTTTTCCCTTCTACAAGTTTTATCTAAGTTTCGGTAAATGAACTAGCTTTCTTGCCCTTTTTGATGTTCACTGGTACCGCACAAAGGGGATGTAGACTTTGATTCTTGTGAAAGTTCTTAGTTCCTCTTGTAAAAACCACTACTGCCTCACCTGGTTCCAAAAAATACACGAGAAATGTTCTTAGTATTACTTGTATATTATTTGTTTTATGATTTGTTCATAATTGCCAGTGAAAAGAAGAAAAAAAATCATCAAAACGAGCGAAGAGGCGCGTGTACTCCCAAGAATGCACGATTCGCCTAAAGAGGAAAGTTTTTGAGTATTTTTCAGGTATACACGCCTCTTCTAATGTGTGGATATTATTTCTCTATTGTTTGATTATTATTTATATCCAATTGTTAGTGGAAAAAGAAAATAAAATACAAAAAACCAGCGAATAGGCGCGTGTACTCCCGGGAGTACACGATTCGCCGAAAGCGGAGTTTTTTCGTGTACTCCCGGGAGTACACGCCGCCGCGAACGTGTTAAATTTGCAGGGACTCAACGAGCTGACTGATTGCAAGCTTATCAACCAAACCCTATTCATTTGACAGTATTTTACTTCCAGTCACACAATACTTTTCGGGTGGCCCGTGTTAGCGGCCGGACCTACTGTCGTATGATTGAGGTGTGAAAGAATACCCTGTCGAATATACCGTAGAGAAATGTCACTGTTATATTGACATGCAAGGTCGTCATCGAGCGCGGTCTTTATTGCAAGCAAATGGTTTCCGAGGACTGTCGGGACGCCACGTGGTCCACCGTCGCATACACGCAAGAGGTCCTAGGAACTGCTTGCTAACTTCTGTTTGCAATTCTGCTTCTCAAAAAACACGGAAGCTGGGACGTCTCAGGGGGCTGGGTTTGGCGCAAAGTCACCTTGTTTTACACCAGTTGTTGTCGCTCGACCGCTTCAGAAATCGGTGGAGAACAGGCTTGCGCCGCGCCAAAATCAACCCCTGCCGTTCCCCTGATACGCACCAAGAGAGCAAGACGTATCTGCGGGACTTTAAGGTGAGAGACAGAGGTGAGAGAGACAGCATTTTTTCTCATATTCACTAATATTAGTCTAATATTAGTACCCTCTCATCAGCATGTGATGCACGCAGCATCAGCAAAACTGTCATTGAACTCGACATCATAAGTCGAGTTCATCATGAGCAGGGTTGAACAATATTTAACCTTGAATTTGTTCGTACCACCTTCACTCATACTATAGCTCAGCGACGGTTTACAGAACATGAATTCGTTTCGTACAGTCGATTTTGCATGAATCAGGTGTCGCATTACAATTTCTATGTAGAGTCATGATCGCTGCGAACGATATATGGCATTGAGGGGGGAGGGGGGGTGGCAGGGCTTGGAGCGCAGCCAGATCAGATTTCTGATCAATTGTAGCGGGCTCAGGATGGCATCATTGGGGGGGGGGTGGAAGTTCGCCCTGCCTGCGCTCTAAACCGTGCCGCATCACGCGCCCTTATCGCTTGCCCGGATCATGACTGTACGCTGGTTCAAAGGGAAGATCCCCTGTTTGAAAACGTTTCTCTGTTTTTTTTTGGAGTCAGGAAAGTTGAAATTCCAGATTGTTCAGTGCGTGGGGTTTTTTCTTCTGGCAACGTATACTCTATATTACACAATCGTGATAAAGCGTCAACGTTTTTACCAGAAGTTTGGTGAGTGTCCTAGAAGTGAGCACAGTTGTTCTTATAAATCCTACAGCATCCTTCGGAGCAGGGTCAAGCACTACGTCGTGGAAAATTAAGTGGTTGGTACAACCCCCCCTAGACAGGGGTGTCCATACGACCCCCCCCTATTAGTGACTGTGGATGCTTGGAGACACCTGCTCTGTTTATCAGCGGAAATTCGCCCGCCGCGGATATCCGGAAAGCAGCTCCAGCTGCAATATCGGAATCTTCTCCTTACAAAAACCACATTTCCATCTACGAATCTCGAGAGGCTTCCCATACCCTTCTCCTTATTTGATGAGTGGAAGCTGCACCACAGAGATGCTGATCAACGCCTCCATAGAATGCCCCATGTACTCGACTTCATTTCTGGAAACATCACCCATTCTGCAATCTTCGTCGCCGTTGAGTACTGACCATTGCAAATACCACCCTACCCCTCCCGGGGAGACCGAATACGGATCCGGACCATGTGCAGCTGGTTGTGTAGTTGTGCGTACAGTTGGTATCATTGCAGTCAACCGGGTCGTTTTCAAGGGAAATGTACTCATCCCTCCCCCGTGCGTTCGTCCATCTTTGTTGTTTTTTCCCCTAAATCCATCATTAACCGATCACTATTGGGGAACAAGACAACCGAAGGCGGGCTCATCCCGCTTCTCCTCGCACCGCTCACTGACTGATTGCAATGTTACATGTGCGTAACTGTAGAGTTATGAATGACATCATTTCAAATGTGCATAGGGTCATATCGGACCAGCTCCCTTATTTTTCAGATCAAATCCTGATGGTTGTTTCAATATATCTCGGCATTCTTGTATGTGCCCAGGCAACGTGGGTGGCGACCCGTTGCTATCATTATCTTCGATCACGACAATTTCGATCCGATTGTGATGGAGTTTCTCATTCATTATGGGCATAAGACACACTTGCCACATTGCTCACTAAAATCTGGAGATGGTATTGAAACAATAAGTCTTGCTCGCAGCTGGCACGAGACGTCCAACTAGCCATCGATATTGAAAACCTGGTATTTGATTTGATCGTTTCCCGATCGCAGACTCACTCTCGAAGCCACCTTGACAACGGCTCTTCGATCGCGATTGCTCTTTTTCTCTTGATCTCGTACTTTTTATGAACATGAGGACTGTTTAAATTTATCTGGAAGGCGTTTTTCAATGAGTGATTTGTTTGTTTTTTTTTCGTTACTAGGAAACACATTATGGGAATGTATTTTGAATTATGTAATTATTTGTGAAAAGAGTGAAATTTTGTTCCAATTAATATTCGAATTTTTTGGTTGGTTTTTTAATTGATGAATTTTCACCTTTTTTCACGCATTCGCGACCAGTAAGTTTGAAAAGACTAAGTGTAGCGTTAAGAACTTCCAAAATTACAGATGGTTTCTACCATGATTACCAATGATGTTAAGGTTGTCTGCGATCCGACAAAGGAGACAAGGGAAATTTCACAGCTGAAAGAGTGATTCTATCTTCACATAGCTTGAACCACCCCAACTTGAGGCAGAGTGAACTGTATTTCCACGACGCAGATACACTTGGTGGAGAGCGGGACGTATCAGGCATTCAAAAAAGTTCGTGCAGGTTTTGAAGGTAGCGAAATAATAACATAAAAAACGGGTTAAACTTGGATTTATTCCGAAAAATAATTACCCTCAGCAAGTAATACACTTTCCCATTTAGACACAAGAGCATATATTCCATTTTTGTATCTTGCTTTTGGGAATTAAGAAATGTTTTAGTTCGTTGTCCAAAGCCACTTCATTTTCAAATCGCCGATTCCTCATGTGGTTGTCCAAGGCCAAAAAAATGATAGTCACTTGGAGCAAGGTCTGGCGAGTACGGAGGGTGAGGTAGAATTTCCCATCCTAGTCGCGCTATTGTTTCCTGAGTGGTTTCTTGCAGTGTGGGTCTTGCATTGTCCTGGTGGAAAACCACACCTTTTCTGTTCGCCTTAATTGAAAGTAATCTAAATTAACAAATACACTGAATGACACTCCTTGACATATGTCTTAACATGTATTCAAAGTTACCCTACCACTAGATCCAGTTTACTGAATATACTTCATAAAAGTAGACAAAAAAAACCGCACGAACTTTATTGGTTGCCTGATAATACATACAGTCGGCTCTCCATTGCAGACCGTGGGCGGGGGTGTGCCGCGACAGCCGCGTCACGCGCAGCGCGGGCTCAGCCGTCCCACCGGCCTGCAATGAAGAGGACTGTATGTAGCATAGCTGGACTCAAATGGCATTTTTTGGGTCGCAGCCAGTGCTTAAAATTAAGATAATTCCTAAGAACAAGCGGATTTTTTGTAGAGCAACAATTACTTCAAATACCTTCTCATCGACCGAGACCACAGCAAAAACAGCCTCCATGCTAATATGGGTATGATACAAGGAACAAAGACAGGAAACAATCGGCAAGCTGTAAACCGTCAATTAGTCGTTGCGACTACGCTTTGCTCTCATGCACAGCTTCGGGGGGGCGGGGTCAGACAGCTGGAGGCAACCTCCCCAGACTTGTGCTAACGTGCGGCAAGCTGAATTTGCCTAAGGCTGTATCAGCAGCTTCCTCAGAGTGCCGAGGTCAAGCGAAGAGGGGAGAGCCATTTCCAGCGCATCAGTGGAAATTTCTTCCGGTTGTTAATTTTTTTTCCATTTTACCTGCGCTATACCCCCCGCCGCGTGCTAGTTGAAGGCACCGCAAAACGACTATATAACTATTTAGGTTGGCGGAAAAGTTCTGTCACATTTTTCAAACTAGGCTTTCTTTTTATAGAGAGGAGTGTAAGATCAAAATTGTACAGCAATGTTAACTGCGGGGTCCTTGCCACTGTGTTTGAGCACTTCATGGATGCCATCGCTTCACTATGCAGGGAGACACGACGCAAAGTTGGACACCATCTCAACTTCGACTTGAACTTGGGTTATGGAGGTTTTCTCGTCCGCATAACGATCGATTACGGAAGGCAACTTGCTATTAGAAGGGGCGATGTCTGTGCTACACAATTGCAAGGGGAGAGATAAGATCAAGCTCGCAATTGGCATGAAGGTACGGGCTGCGAACACGTTGGCTTTTGTTTGCAAGCCAAGGGCGTTGCACTCTGCTCATATTGATGAGGGCACGTGGCGGACAAACTTTTTTCGCCTCTGATGCCCGATACCCTTAGATCTCGTAGCGCTGGAACTTCGCGGTTACGCCTTGAGGCCAAAGGAGCGGCTTCATTCATCAAGCAGTTTCACCCGACCAATACTTATCTCAAGCTAGAGTTTGCAAAGTAACCCCAAACCTGCATTCGTCATCAAAAACTGGTAAGGTTCTAGGCTCGCGCCCTTGAAGAGTGACTGTGCGTGGTAAGGTTGCTCGATTGGGTTTGGGGGCACCGTGCTTATTCCAGGCTCCATCAATTTGCCATGCTGGCAGCTAAACACGCTGGCGTCAGGGGGTGGTAGGTGAAATAGTTTGTGGAAGTTGTTGGATGGGTCGGGGCTGATGGTAGCGGATAAAATCCTTGTGCATATTGCAGAAGAAGGAGCAAGAGGCAAGCGAGTGTACTAACAGAGAGATGCACTCGCGCGTGTGTCGTAGCACAGAGCTCACATTCACCGGTTAACCCCTTGCTAACTGAGCAAGTAATTTGAGTTCAAAAACTAAGTTGACGAAGAGACTATTCATCGCGCCAACCTAATACTATTTCCGTTAGCTGACAACTAATAGTTGGTTGGAGGGAGCCTTTTTTTCGCTCCAGTCCGAGACCGGTTTTTGAATCAAAAACTAGTTGTTCTTGACAAAGTTTCTGGAACTGGTAGAGTTGGAAGATTTCGGCAAGGTGGTAGAATGTTGTGCAGCATAGCGGAGTGTATGCAAATTCACAAGGGTGCACGCACTTACATGGTTCTTACCCCACGATACCACGATTGCCCACCCGCGCTGTAGCGTGTATTAAGTACAAGTGGAATGGATATCCCATACGAGCTAGTTCTTAGGTGATAGGACGGTCATAGAGCGATGGCGATGATATGGCTCATCTGTAGCGAATCAATTTGTATGAGTACAAGTCCTAAGAACATTTTATCATTTTTACATTCGACAACTCATATTTCAAAAGAAATCAGCATAACGGCAAGTTTTGGCACAAGCACTCACCGATTGTGAGTGCAGACAACACTTTCTGTTCTATGCAAACTTGACCGGAAAATGATGATTTGGCACATGTTATGTCATTTATGGGTCTATTAGGTTGTGTCCCAAAAGTTCTGGGACACTTTCAAACTTTTTTTCGAATTAAGTTTATTCCAGTGGGAAGCAATTTTGATCAGCTATATATATGTCACCTTCATTGGCAACTTGTTGCCAATCACTACGCAATGTGTGTTGCCCTGCTTCCAGAAGCCTCTTAGTTCTGTGGCCAGAAAGGCAGCTGGGTCATTTTTGAGGTACTATCAAAAATCGTATTTTTTTACCAAGAAGATGGCCGCTGTGGGATTAGTTTAGATGGCGATCGGAAAGAGGCTAAAGTCAGGCGATACAGACTGTGGTGGAATTCCCACAGCCTACAGCTTTCGGATCTCGAGGGCAGCTGTCGTTTTACCGCAAATGTTTGACGCCTGAGGGTGGTGGAGGTAGGCAAACTGCTCGTTCCTGGGACCAAATGGTAGAGATTTTCCACAGCCACTTTGGCGAGTTGATTACATAGGGCGCGCGCCTGGTTAACCAATAGCGTTAGGAAGGAGGGAGATGTCGCGTTTTTGAGAGCGGAGGAAAGGTTAACCGTACACGCACATAACATCGGCCGTCACCGCCTAACTTGATTTATAGGTGATTGCGAGAGATAGTATATTGCCCAGGAGTTATTCATACTAGAGGCACCCACTGCTATAATCCAGTTACAGTCTGTTCAAGCAAGCCCGCATAAGCGGAAGCGGGAAAGAAGTTGTAGACAGTACCCACATGTGCTCCCCTTGGAGTACTGGTCAACTGATGAGAAAAATTTTGACCGAACTTCAGAACTTTTCTAAGGGAGCGAGGCCTTCTCTCATTTGTGCTTTGGGACCAGTCAAGTGTAAGGACTAGGTAGCAAGTTGATTCGTACGGATGGGTTGGTTAAATCCAAGGGAAACATCAAGTAGGTCCAATACAAAAAAAGGCAGGTGGCTTGGCCTTGGACCGAAGTTTTTCACCCGGATAGAAGTCACTAAAGCGGAAGCAATTGAGCCATTCCAAAGCCGTACTGTGGAAGCTAACATCAAGATCTAAATAAGGGAAATGCCGCTTATGGCTCCAACCACGTTGTGGCTTGGTAGCGATTCATATAGCGAAGTGTGTCGAAAATGATGAATTTTCAAATTACTGGTTTTTCATATGAGACAGCGACCTGCCGAGCATAACAGTGAAGAAACTACTGGAATGCTTACCGGTCACACACTTCCCATAGACCACATAACTGGATCTCGAAATGGGCTGTGGAAAAATCTGACACGAGATTCAAAAAGTGTCCCGGAACTTTTGGGACAACCTAATAGTTCGATAACTGCTGTCGTTAGCTGAGAATTTAAGAGCTGAGATTCAATAATTGAGATAAGAGTTAAGCGACAAGTCAATAAAATCATGGTAGATAGCAGCGTAATCTCATCACAGATCAGTTGGTTTCGTTTCGCTTCTTGTAGTATTGCTCAGTAGTTGACGAATTGGACGACAACGATATTGTGGTAATACCGTGACCGTTATCAATGGATTGAAAATCTGTAAAATTGTAACGATACACAAAGCGTACTCTCTTCCTCACAATTCAATTCCTCTTTCCGAAAAAGACAAGTTCATTGCAACACAAAATCCTTGCAAAGCCCCTGAATGTGGAAGTAACTTACGGCTTAACACTGCAACATTACTGAAGGGTCGCGACACGGAAAGTAAAAGCGGAATATCGCGAGCAAACCGGAGGATTAGATGGAGGAGCTGAGGAATGCGTGCTCGAGCAAAAAACCCCTCAGCAATTCAACTGAACGACATCTTTGCCCCAAAATTGTGCAGAAAGAAAAGCTCCCGAGTGAAAAATCTTCGATAAACACGTAAATGTTTGATTACACGGGTACCTCAACTTATATTCAGTATTAGCACCTACACTTTTGTTCTTAAGAGCAGTTGCTAAATGGCAAGGGGGGGGGACGGTTGCTGACAACGTCACTGGTAAAAGGGCTGAAGGCGAGTGTGGTCAAACGCCCTCTCGCTGTCCTTCCACTAATGACGTTGGCAGCAATTCACACCCCCCCCCTTACCCGAACCATAGCCATCGTGCCCACTACCTTTACCCCATTCTTACAACTGCGAAATGGCTGTAGGCATCGTTAGTGCACCACTAAAAACACGCTGGGATAAGTGACCATGGCCTGTTTTCCCCAAAGCCGCTTGTGCCCCTGGGCAAAGTGTCATCCACAGACGGTAGTAAACTACCCGCATTGTAATTATGTAATCAGGCCGCAGTTAACGAGGACAATTAATGAGGCAATCGTGATCGAACGCCTAGCTTCGTCATCAGGGCACGCCGTACGTGGAGGAGGGTGTTTGGCCCCTGTGGTTGCTGGAGGGGCCATATTTGTCTTCGAGGAAAGTCTTTCCGATTGTCGACTTTTCTCGGTTTTTTCTGTTTCAAGTGCGTGCACTAGCGGCTAGCCTTCACACTGACTTGACGACTTTCCAACGATGATGTGCTCTGATTGAGATGTCCCTGATATCGTCCCGACTCTCGTCCTGCCTCCCAAGAGACTCATGATATGATTCTGCACTTGCGATTTTCTGCAGTTGCAGCAAAGCTTTGCTTCATACTTTCTGTATCGCTTCTTACATATTCGAAAGAGGCTTCGTGAAGGCAAAGCGCTTTGGGAGGGGAACGTGCCAGTTGACTTTCTTGGTAAAATGAACTCATAATCATAAAAGCTCGAGGCAGTCAAACTTTTTTTCTCGGACACACATCATTATCGTGATTAAAGGAGAATCAATGAAAAGAGGAAGGGCGTAAAATCTGGAAAACCCACCGCGTTTAGACTGATCAGGTATGCCATTATCCAACGTGAAAGCGTCCCACTACATGCGGGCATCTAGAAATCATGGAACATAAGAAACTCACGAATTTCCTGCACAAAACTCGACGAACACCAGTTCGCCAATAGAGCAAATAAAGAAATCAGCGTCTCAAAAGCCCCTCATACCTCATGATGATCGCTGAAGCTCATTATAATGGAACTAATTCTGAATGGAAGTAATGTAGCAGCAGTAAACACAGTCGTCATAAATACAAAGTAGAACGTTCGTAGGCGAGACGCCACGACTTGACGGGATGGACCAGCTTGATAGAGGGTTTGTTCTGAAAATACGCACTGCATAATTGAAGCTTGGAATATGTGGAGTTATAACCAATGCTACCAGGTGACTAGTATGAAATGGAAGCTTCACTGCCTCTCGGTGAGGGAGGGATTGTAGGGTCCATGATGAGGAAGAAGATGACTGGATTCGTCTCAACGCACGGGATTTTTCGCCCTATACTCGACCGATTGCTTTACACCAAATAGAATATATTGGAAGCATTTTTGAGTTTCCCTTTGCATTCTCTCTCCGAAGACGACTTGCTTGGAAAGATCTTTTCAACGTCTCAACACCACTATCGACGCTTCTTATCGCGGGCCTTGCCTCTAGGGCATGATTTCGAGGAAAATGGCGTCATCAAATCGTATAGCTTCACGTTCTATTTGTCTGACTGAAGCTCGTCCGTTGGGTGCAAAGTAAATAAAAAATAAAAAAATAAAAAAGCTGACCTTCGGCTAGCTTCTTCCTGTGTGATGTCACGACCTTCATGATAAATAGTGCTACGGCCAGCGAGGTCATCGTCGGTAATACACAAACGCTCACCTGCAAAATGTGAACTATTTGACATACCCGTGCTCGAAGGAGATCCCGCTTCTGCGTCAAAATGTAAAAATGTGCATAGTGAGAGTGCAGTGACCACAGACAACCACATGATAACGCTAGAACGTACGGAAAACAGCAAGTACATTCCCCAGCGCTCGCGTAGTAGATGAATTGTACTGCAGTTCTCTTCGCATCTGAAACGCACACGACTATACACGTGGTTTTTAGGTGGCACGACGTTCCTTGCAGCATACTCCGGATTTCAAATGGAACTTTTCGCTCTAATTTCATTTCCTCACTGACGCTTTTCGTTTGAAAGTTTGGGAGTGAGTGGTACGTACACACCCAAGCAGTATGTACGATACCCACCCTTCTTGGAAAAAAAGCTATTCTGCTTTGCTGTAATTCGGTTTCTGCTTAGTGTCCCCAAGGTTTGCATAGTTGGACTCAGCTCGCCGGATTCTTTTGGTTGACTTTGCGAGAAGAATTCAAAAAGTCACCAATTTTGAAGTCCGCATTCTATTGAAGTCCCCGAGGGCATGCATTAGCGAGCCAGTCTCGCAGTAATAGTCACCAGAAGGTAATCGCTGAAAGTTGAAATATTCAAGGACCAAATGAGTTGCAGCCTCATGTCAAAAATCATTGAGAGACAGATATTAGGTCGTGGCAAAAATAATGACCGTTTTGAAGCAAATATTTTAAATATCATAACTCGCTTCAAAGTGTTGCTTTTCAATCGAAATAACGACCAAAAGAATCAACACATTTCTGCCAACGAGAAGGCAGTTTAGATATTCCGGCAGCATAAAATTCTGGAGTTCTGGAATCGACGAAATGCCTTTTCTACGTCGTCTTGGTTTCGGAAGCATTTCTCGCGTAAGAAAATTTCGAGATGCTTGAAAAAGTGATAATCCGTAGGGGAAAGGTCTGGTGAGTATGGAGGATGGTCGAGAGTTTCATATCCCAACTCCATCAGTATTTTTATTGTCAATGAAACATGTGGTCGGGCGTTGTCATAAAGTAGGATCGCGCCCTTTCTGTTAATGCCGGCTGAATCCGATGCAATTTTTGGTAGATTTTTTCGACTTCCTCACATTACTTCTCCGCTGTGATGGTTTCCCCTGGTGCCAGGAAGCTGTGGTGGATCAAAACCGGCTGTAGACCACCAAACAGTCACCATGATTTTTTGGGGCAACTCCGGCTTGGGAAATGTTTAGGAGCTTCGTCGTGATCCAACCACTGTCCTGACCGTCGTCTATTGTCGTATTGAATCCATTTTTCGTCACACGTCACAATGCGTTGCAGAAAAGGATCGTTTTTGTTCCGCAAAAGATGAGACGAACAGACTTCGAGACGACGAGATTGCTGGTGCTCAGTCAACTCATGCGGGATCCACTTGTCAAGTTTTTTTACCTTCCCAATTTTCTTCAAATGACGTGCTACAGTTCCGAAGTCAACTCCCAGCTCTTCAGCAATTTCCCTTGTGGATGCTCTTGGGTTGGCTTCTATCTGTGCCTTCAATTCGTCGTCTTTAACTTCCGATGGCCGACCGCGTCCCTCCTGATCTTCCAGGTTGAAGTCTCCATTTCGGAATTTGTCGAACCACCTACGCGTGGTGCGCTCATTTGTAGTACCTTCGCCCCATGCGTTGGTGATATTCCTAGCTTCCGCAGCATTACGGCCGAGTTTGTACTCGTGAAGCATGATGAGTCGGATTTCGCGTCTTGACAACATCTTCGCGGGTGACCCAAAATCGTAGAAGAAATGGTGGCAGAGAAACGGAAAAAATTTGTACGATAGCTTGAAAAATGTGCTTCCGAACGATATATTAAATTACTATATTTGCCTAAGTTTTCAATGAATTATGATCAGTGGAACATAGCAGGTGCGAAAACGGTCATTATTTTTGCCACGACCTAATAGTTATGTCGTCCCAACAATGCTGATCATTAGGGTACCAATTTTTCTAGGAATAGAGAAAATTCACTGAATGTCATTATCACATGACATTACTAAAACAATTCAACAAGCTCAAGCACTGGTTAGGCTCTACCAAAAGGGCACAGTGACCCTTTCTGTGGAACCATCTCTTTTCTCACATTCGTAGATTCAAATGTAAAATCGAAAGGTAGCGTGCCCCAGTACCTGAACTCTGGACATTGCGACGGTATGTTATCCTGCGGTCTCAAATAGGGTTACCAGTGCACATAACAGGACTAGTACTTGAACACAAAGTTACGTACAGAAAACCACCATCAATTTGTTGGGCACTGTGCTGCCCAACAAATTGTTGGTTGGACAGACAATTTCAAAACTGCTTTATTGTTCTCGGCTGCCAACTTTGCTCCTTCTCTTAATTTTGATTTTCCCTGTTTTTTGTAAAATGGAAAAGCTATTTAGGGTAATATCATTCGGATCCAAATGAAAAATGCTATTCCTTAATTTGAGAAATAGTCTACAAAATCTACTACGACGTTTGGCGCTTTTCTCCGGCTATCTATAGTCGGCTAGTCGACCTCCTAAGCACACTTAATAGCCCTGCAATCACACTGTGGGCAAATCCAAGACGAATGGAGTGAGTTTGACCGAGGGTTCCACTACTGGTTGTTTTCCTCCTAGATCATCGCCACTAACCGATCACTATTGGTAGAACAGGACAACCGGAGGCGGACTCATTCCGCCCGTCCTGGTACCGCCCCGACTGATTGCGACGTTATCAGCCATAAATATCCCACGAAGGTGGCCAAGGGAGGGCAGTGATCAATGTTTCCAATTTCATCGGCCAACATGGTGATCTCCTCTGTACGATTCTGCAGAAGATCCATTTATCGCTACCTCTAGAAAAGCCTTTCTTTGATTTTGAAATTCCGTAGAAAACTTTGGAAGTTTTGTTCATTATAATATCATCAGATCCGTATTGACTGATGTTCGTTTCCGTGATAGCGCCTAAAGCCGCGACAGATTTTCAGCGTTTCAATGGCTTTGTGGTCAGAGTTCCGAATGCTTGACACTTTCCGAATGAAAGAAGTGATATCATGCGAAGGTGACTTTCAGGTAGTATCTTAAATTTCTGGAGAAATTAGGATAGTGATAACAAACATCAAATGATGAGAAACCGTGTTATTACAAAAGGAAAACGAAAAAAACGCGGATCAGCACTTTTTCCGAAGAATTATAGTGGGCATTACACTTCACTTGACGGTAGGCAACAGCTGGGCTTCCGGTGGGACATTTTTGCTTTGAAATAATCAAAAATCGTTTCATTGTTCAGCACGAGTCGGGGTGAAATTTGTGTCAAATGGAAGTCCTCTCCAAAAACGTACAAATGATACAAATCGGAAACGACAACTCTGTAGTTTTACTACTTAGAAGATTCTCAAAAAATGGAATACATCGATTAATCACAGGAAATCTTTACACGCCTTAGACATTATACCTTTGATCTGAACCCCCCGAAACCATAAATCTGTGCAGAGCACAGTATAAATTGAACAATAGAATATTCTAGTGCTCACACTCCAGTTTTATATCGTGAGGCTTGAGGTTTCTACCTATGAACTCGAGAGGGATCAAAATAGTGCTCAGTTGGCTTCTTGTGTCAGCACTAAATGAGTACACACAGAGGTTCTCTGGTTCTGCCCTACACATATTCAAGACTCATGGTTAATACTACTTACTTGAAGCACTCGAAATACCACGCGCCAGCGACAAATATAACACAGCACGTCCATGTAAGCAGCGCTAATGAAATACCACGACGTTTCGTAACGTAAGACGTATACCTAAAGAGTTTTTTTCATAGTAATCTTCCCAACATGTGTTCTTGCTCTCTTGTTCTTGAACTTCAGAAAAAAAATTTGAATTTGTGCGCGTCTTCAGGAGCTCTGTTCATATCTGCCTTTGAAATATGTGGAGCGATACTGTTGGTATAAAATTAAACGAAAGTAAAAGTCAGCAAACTGGTTGACACCAAGTTTATTACTCGCTCAGATGTAAGTATAGATAGAAACTTTTCCTTTAAGCTGGCTCGTTGTGCCATCACATTGGTTGCGCCATTATTCACAGGGTGTGAGAGTGGTTCATGGCACCATGGAAGAGCCGATGGCAGCTGCGTTTCACAAGCAGGACGCTGTGAGATTGGATCCTTGTTGGACATATTTTGCGTCCCACAGGAGCGACTAAAAGGGCTTTGAACATCACAACTTTTGTTCAGTTTAGGCAGTCAGCGTAGGTCTGTTCAAGCTGTTCGCGAGACCTTTGAACACACTGTTTCCTCACGGAATGCTTGGGCGTGCCGGCTGCGTAGCGCACCTACAAGCGTTTTCCCGCCCAACTAATGCTGTGCTTGTATTCAGGGCCTGGTGGCAAACGTTCGGCTAAATTTGAGATTTTGACCTAACTTTGAAAAAAAGGGCACTCGTTCATGAGGACACTGCCGCAAATGGTGCTAGGGCCAGTTTGTCATCGAGTAACTCGTCTTGGAAATTACCTCTCGAGCGGTTTTCAAAATAAGGTAGTTGGCTCCCGTCGCCATTCCTGGGATACCGTCATTCTTCTCAAGTAGATGAACAGTGCGCTCAGAGGACCGCTATCTTTCACACCTACGTAAAGACACATGGTACGATCACACATAGTTTGGGTGTGCGTGACTATCAGCCCCCAGCTGTCGAAGCGTAGCGGTTTCCCGTCCTAACATGCGCAGGAATGGAGATACAGGACCGTGAAACACGCTAATTCCTCCATGCTCCGCCCAATGCCTTTTGCGGCGCAGACTCCCGTTCATGCTAACAGCCGTCGTGTGCGCGCGTGTCGCGTGCGGCTCTCTTGGCACTTTGCCAAGTCCTCCTAGTTGCGCTTTGGAATACAAGTAAAACGCAATTTCCTGATGCGATAACATTTGAGGTGCTGCAAAATAAAGAACCGAAGATGATGACGAGGGCCAGAACTCAAGAGCAACTGTGCTGCAACATCCGTTAGAGGCCGCGCATTCCCACAAAACATGACAATAAAAGCGGCCCAAGCGTTCCACTCCTTAGTTTAATGCAAGCAAAAGCAATTTCCTGATGCGAATAACATTTGAGGTGTTGCTCATGCTGCAAAGTCCGAATAGAAGGTGATGAAGATGACAAAGGCTAGAAATGAAGAACAACGAATGTAGATGTAAATAAAACAAAAATGAAAAATTCAAGGAAACGCAAATAATTAAATCGCGTAAATTTCTGCGATCCGGCGCGAATCCGGCTCCAAAGCCATAGAAATACTTCAAACTAACGAGTGGGACGCTTAGGCCGTTTTTATTTTCATGTTTTGGAATGCGCGGCCTCCGAGGGATATTGCAGAAGCAGCACAGTTGCTCTTGAGTTCTGGCCCTCGTCATCATCTTCGGTTCTTATTTTGCAGCACCTCCAAATGTTATCCGCATCAGGAAATTGCGTTTTACTTGTATTCCAAAGCGCAATTAAAGGACTTGGCAAAGTGCCAAGAGAGCCGCACGCGACACGCGCGCACACGACGGATGTTAGCATGAACGGGAGTCTGCGCCGCAAAAAGGTGTAAGGCGGAGCATGGAGGAATTAGCGTGTTTCACGGTCCTGTATCTCCATTCCTGCGCATGTTAGGACGGGGAAACCGCTACGCTTCGACAGCTGGGGGGCTGATAGTCACGCACACCCAAACTATGTGGATTCAAGTGAGCTGTATACATCCTCTTCCTCCCTCCTCGCCCGTCGGCAATTTTTTTTTGTAAAGTGAACTATTTTTTGGAAAAATTTCCGGAAGAGTAGGAAGTTGGGGAAACTTGGGAAGATGTTGGAGCATGGGGGACGGGGATCTGCCAGAAGAGGAATTCCTAAGGGAGGTTGTTTTTTTTGCAGAATTTCCTCCATCGGTAGGACGTGCGCTAGTAACACATTCGCTTGGGACCTGATCTGAACTTGGGACCGAAACGTGGCATGAGCATACGGATGGTGTTGAAGAAATTCAACTACAATAACCTAAGGCTTGATGATATATGGCGATCGTTAATGAAAGACTAGCAACGGGGTTAACCACTAGCTCCGCTAATGGTGTTTAGCAGGGATGATTCGACTTCCTGAATACAAATATCACATTCATTTACCGTTTGAAGACGCCACCACACCCGAGCGCTCCTTCAGGCCACAATCACGCACACTTGCAGCGATTCCAAGGGAGATTCGGGTTCAGCTGCACAGAACGCGTGGATCGGTGCCCAACGCGCTCGTCCTACTTGTTGGGGTCCCCCTGGATGGTACAATCACTGCTTCTGGAAATTCATCTCAGCAGTTGATACTTCAACCTCTTCGGCAGCTATATCAGCGCGTAACCAGTGCCTTATTGTTGCGTACGACAGATTCTATTCGTATGGTAACGAGCGAGTTACGTGAGAAGATACCCACGTTCCGCTGCACCTTGCAGTGAAATGCTCATTAGTGACTTCGTTGTGAGAGAAAGGGTAATCAGGCATACTCATTTCAAGAAGGAAAAAAGAACTTCAATACATGAGCTCTGAAGGATGTGAAGCAATGTTCTCCTACAAGAACAATGTCATATTCGTATTCAAAAAATCTATCGGAACAGCCAGACAGTCTCCTAGTCAACAGCATACTTCAGTGAGCGGTCCATAGAGATCCCAGCAAGCTAAGTGAGCTCCTTTGAAAGACTCCGAAAAACGCGTCTGTCTACATACAGTCCTCATCATTGCGGACCGGTGGGGCGTGTCAGCCAGAAGGAGTGTGCACACTGTTGAAGCCGTTCTCAGCCTTTTTGTTGAAACGCGTATGCGACAAAAAGTGGTAGAAAACGAGTAATACGAAGGATACAATA